>VDFB02187532.1:0-17463 GCA_007258455.2 Sequoia sempervirens | reverse complement strand
ACTGGAGATAGAGGACAATGAAACGATTTTGAAGAAGCTCTGTTTGATTTCTTTGATTTCAATTCTATTTAGTTTTCTTTAGTTTAATGTTGCATTGGTGTGTTTTTGTTATCTTATTTTGATACTAACATTCCCACACAAATTTTTGGCGCCCACCGTGGGGCTCTTGCCCCAAATTTTAACATCTTTTTATAGATTTTTCTGACAGGTTACAGATGAAAGAGCATATTAGAGCATTAAACACGCTTCAACGCAGCTCACACCCAGTTTAGCGCTCTTTAACTCTGTTACAGCGCCCATTAAGCATCTTACAATGCCCATTAAGCATCCTACAATGCCCGTTAAGCATCTTACAACGCCCATTAAGTATCTTACAACGCCCATTAAACATCTTACAGTGCCCATTAAGCATCTTACATCGCCCATTAAGCATCTTACAACACCCTTTAATCATCCTACAATGCCCATTAGTGATTTAGTAGCGCTCTTGATGTCTGTTTTAGTGCATTTTTTATTTTCAGCATAGATTTTCAAAATCTGCAATTGTAATCTGTAACTTAAATATGATTTGATTGGATCCGACGTGACCGCGGTCAGTGAGAGCTTTTAATTGGAATGAAGCAATCCTAGGATAGTCACTTAAATTCAAAAAAAATGAATCAATCCAAGGATAGTCACTTAATTGGAATGAAGCAATCCTAGGATAGTCACTTCATTTTCTATTTTGGACTAAAAAGAACTCCATGTCTTTGTGAAGCAATATCTTCACCTAGCATAAATTTTTTTTATTTGGGCTTAAAATTGAACTCTTGCTTGCTTTGATTAAAAGGTGATAGGCCTATGCTCTCCCCTTAATTGGGTGATCAAAATGCCAGACTCATCTATTTTATTTCACACAATTTTAAGCTTTGTTAATACCTTTTAGAAGGCCTGCCGTAGTGGGAAAAAGTACTCACCCTACGGGAACGACCTAAGTGGGAACAACTAAAGCCAAGTTTTCCAACCCACTTTAATCAAATGCAGATGGTTGATGAAAATACCATTCGACGGTAGTGTGCATTGATAACCATCCCCAAAGCCTTTATTCTAAAGGTTGGGAGGTCTCTCGAGGGAGTATATCATTTGCCGCACCGAACGAAAACCCTTACTATGAACTTAGTGTAGTATCTAACCGAAGTCAGTTTCCGAACACCATAATAATCAAAGTGTAGGGGAGGGAAGAATTTACCCCCAAGATACTCACCATATAACTGCCAAGGATCGTTTGCTTAGGGGATCTGATATCCACTTCCGTCACTCTGAGTACGCACTTGGAAAAGACAAAAACATGGGTGCCCCTTCGGGGGTGACACGACTGTGTGAGTCGACGCAATTTTAAGATGTGGGCTGTTGATTACTATGGTGACCTACTTGAGTACTAAGAGTGAGTTTGTTTGAACTATCTGTCATGTGTAAAACCTGTGAAAACAATTTTTGAAAAATATTTGGATCATACACTTGATGTTTAGTATAGGACTTAAAAACAAATATTCTACAATTTGCTTGATGTGTCTTCGAAACATTAATTCAGTAAAGATCATCCAAAACTCACAATTACATTGATTACCCTCATGTTAAGAGATTGGAAATCCACAACCTTTGTCAAGAAATCAATTCTCAAATGAATCAAAAAGCCAAAGAAACCACTTAGCTACAAGAAACTATTGAAGAAAAGAGCGATTCTTGTACCAAAGTCGAGTTTTACTTAAATATAGAACGCTTTATCAATATCATGGTGTTAGGGTTTCGATGATTATCTTGAACCATTATACTCTATGAGCTTTCTTTCAAAGAAGATCCCTTTCTCAAAAGAGCACAACCGGTCGACATATTGTTCTTCTTATATTCCCCAACACATTTAATTGAATATTCTACGTTAATCAATTTTGCACAATAAATCAATGCATTTAGGCATCTATCAAATCATCTTTTACAAAGCTATGATAAAACTTCATAAGTGCAAAATCATCTTTTCTTGATATTTTGCTTAAATTCCACGCCAAAGGATTTTCATCCTTTCAATTAGGGAAAAACATGAGCTAAAGATAGAAATCTTTTAAAGTCATAGGTCATTCCTCGACTTTCATAACCATCAAAAATTGCACTATTTCATTCTTTTGATCAAAAGTTAGTTGAATTTAGACAAAGCTTATCCCTGTTGTCATGAGATCACCAGCAAATAGAAAAAGATGAAAGAGAAAGTACCACAAACAAAATGGGTGATAATAGTGAGAAGGAAGAAAATCCATTTCATATTGAAGAGATAACAGAAGAAAAACTTCAAGAAGCAGAGCAGGATCCGCAATTCCATACTTTTATGGAAAGGATTTTAGAACGAAACAAAGAAAGATATTTCCTTTCATTAGCTAATCAAGGAGCTAAGTTACCTTCTAATTTTGATATAGAAGGAATTAAAGAGAATCCTAAAACTCCTCCTAATGATTTTAGTGCCCTTACTCAACAGATAAAAGAATTACAAGGGAAAATAAAGGAAATGCAAGGGGTGCAACAAAGAAGTATGTTTTGGATGACATATGTCCTTATCCATTTGATAGGAGTCTTCAAATGATTCCTTTTCCAAAACATTGTGAAATCCCTAAATTTGATAGGTACAATGGGAAAACTAACCCCATTGAACATGTGAGGGATTTATGAAATATGAGTCTAGAATTCGCTTATGAAGATACCTACTTAATGCGATTTTTTCCACAAAGTTTGGGTGGAAAATCCATGGAGTGGCTTTCCAAGATCACTCCCCCCATCAAAACCTTTGAGGAGTTAATAAATTAGTTTATATCACAATATAACACAACATCAACACGGATAACCGTAGCGATGTGTAAAATTGAGCAAAAGTAGGGAATCTTCACTACGAATGGAGAGAAGGTTGTTTTGCGATATTCACGTCCTATTCTAAAAGGAAAAGATGGATATCTTCATCAATAGCCTAGATCAAGAATTAAGCTACATAAATTAATCTTCATTGTCCTCACTTTGAAGAATTGATTGAAAACACAATCACCATTGAAGGGGCCTTGGTCAAGAGGTGATTAAACTTGTGTTAAGTTCATCCAACCATAACAACAATGATAAAACAAGGTTTTGGAACAGAAATAAAAATGTCATCAATGATGGTATAGTGGATGCAAACAATCTATGAACAAGACCATCTATTTTCAACCTATCAAGTGCTCCACGAAACAACCAACAAGGAAATACCAACCAACAAGGAAACAACAATCAACAAGGACAAAACTTCAATCAAGAAAGCATGACCAATCAAAACAACAAGGATAATTGTGGTAATTTCAATAACAATCTTGGCAATATCCAAACATCAAATCTACCAAGAGTCTCCATTTTTTTCAAATCGATGGAATTATACCGCTTTGGGTCAGTCTCTTGGAGTACTGCTCTCAAAGGAGCTTCGATAGTAGATCACCTTACCACCACAAAGAGATTATGAGCCATGAGTCAAACCACCATCATGGAATGACTCGTATTATTGCAATTATCATCAATGTAAAGGTCATAGAACAAATAACTGTCAAGCATTGCGAAATCTAGTACAAGATTTAATTGACAATGGCACCATCATAATTGAAGGACATCATACCAATGATGATCATCAAGCATTCAAAGATCCTTTACCAAACTATCAAAAGGGGGAAACATCAGATACCAAAGCGAAAAGTATAAATAATTTTGAAGACAACATAATTTGCCACATCTATGCAGATGATCAACAAGTTAATGTTATCAAAATTAAGGGAAAACAAGAGTATCAATAGGTTAATGTGACTACGAGAGGACAAGCAAAAGTTGTCCTAAAAGGTAGTTCATCTAAGGTAGCTATTCCTCCTCCAAGTCATTATAATCTAGTTGATCAATTGAGAAAAACATCAGCTCAAATCTCCATTCTTGAACTTCTCAAAATATCTCCCGTACACAAGAATATTTTAGAAGAAGCTCTTGTAAACACAACTGTCGATACTGATCTGGATGTAAACAAATTTCAAGCTATGGTGGGACATTTGTCTTCCCCCACTTGTGTTTCATTTTCTAAAAAAGATGATGCCTCTATGACACATCCACATAATTCATTGCTTTATCTTGAAGTCATAGATCCATAAACCTTACCAGGCGTGTCTTGATAGATGGAGGCCCGGTTTAAGCATTTGTACCTTAAAGCTAATACATGCCTTAGGAATAACCAAAAAAATTCCATTGATCCCTGAAAATAACTATCAAGGCATATGATGATGAAGAAAAAGAGCTTCAAAAGGACTAATAATGCTAACTATCAGAGTGGGACCTATTGTGAAGAATACATTTCGTCAAGTCCTAGATCGTGATCTATCCTATAACATACTTTTGGGTCGCCCATGGATTCATGATATGTAGGTAGTACCATCAACATATCATCAATGCCTTAAGTTTTTCGTATGGATAGGAAATAACCATACAAGTGACTACAGCACCCAAACTTGTTCAAAATCTCGAGCAACTCAAGGCGCTGCTTTGGCACGGCAATAGGGAGGCTTTTACTACTTCTTCCAATCTACAAGGTCAATTGCAAAAATTGACAAAGAGTCTTGACACCAAGCTACATTTAAAAGACAAAGGAGTAGGTGAATATTCACTATGCCTTTCTAGCTTACCTCCTTCTCCAAGGTCACATGGTCAGCCAACCCTATCAAATTAAAAGATTGCAACAACCTCTATATCCCAAGCTTCTGTGCCAATCACAAAGTTTTATGGAAAATTCATTAAAGCTAACACCACCGAGGAAGAAGCCGAAGATAGGGACATCCTAAGTTGGCTATACAAAGATGAAGATGAATCGCTCTTGCACATCAAGTTACCTACCAAACAATATGGTAAAGGGTTACCATCATGCAAAGAATGGGCTATGAAGGAAATGGCCCTATAGGAAAAAGAAAAGAAGGAATCATTGAACCAATTCAACCTATTTCAATACATCCAAAAGATAAAACAGGGCTTGGATATGGTAAGGATACAAAAGAGTTAACTTCATAGCAAGCACAACAAACTCATGAAGGAGAATCAATTTCAAATAAATCCCATGAAGATGTCACTTTACAAAAAATTTATGGATCGGTTTTCCAATTGCAAAAACAGTTTAGACACTGATTCCAATGAATACGAATGGGATGATGTCTCTGATGATACATTCTTAATAGAGAAAAGGGTGGATTTCATACACAAATTCACACCCACGTTCTTACAAGGGGAGGGCTCAAGACCTCCACTTGATTATGTTTTACAAAGCGATCATGACTCAAGTGAGGATGATTAATATTTTAACGAGATTGATAATCAACAGGAGAATACCATCATAGACCTTGTCCATCATGAAAATGACAACCATGTCATGAATTTGACCGCTCAAGACCTTACCCAACCTAATGATCCCATCCCTTTAGTCTATCCAAAACTTATTGATTTGGACAACGATGCACCTATTCATATCCCTACATTCCATGATGATGAGGATATTGTAAATTTCCTTTGTTCATCTAATCAAGAAAACAAGTGTTCCATCGAAGAATATCATACTCAAGATTTTGATAGGGAGGGTGTCAAGTATCTTAGCTGCGAAATAAATGAAATAAAAGATGGATCTATCAGTGAAAACCAAAAAACGGCAGTGGTAGATCACAACAAGAGAAAAATAAAGAGTGAATCCAACAGTGAAAACCTTTTTGAGGCACTGAAGGATGAGAAACTTGACACTCTTCCAAAACATTATCAAGAAAGATCTTCTATTTTGATTGAGCCCACAAAATCAATCAACATAAGTACAGCAGAGCAGCCAATTTTTTTGCAACTTGCAGCATCATTAACAGTAGAAGAGGTACTAAAATTCATAGAGTTCTTGAAGGAGAATCAAATCAACTTTGCTTGGTCATATGCCGATATGCCAGGGTTAGATCCTAATATGATAATGCATCATCTATCTATAAAAAAAGGGGCAAAACCTGTGAAGCAAAAACTCAGAAAAATGCATCCACATGTTGCATTATTGGTTAAAGAAGAGTTAAAGAAACTTTTAGATGTTGGATTCATTTGGTCTATTGACTATGAAGAATGGATCTCTAATATTGTACCTGTTTCAAAACTAGATGGAAGGATTATAATTTGTACAGATTTTAGAGATTTGAACAAAGCATGTCCTAAAGATGATTTCCTTTTGCCAAACATAGATATGATTGTTGATTTAACTGCTGGCCATACAATGTATTCATTAGTGGATGGATTTTTAGGATACAACCAGATAAAGATTGCACCAGAGGATCAAGATAAAACAACATTCACGTGCCCTTGGGGTACCTATTGTTGGAATTGCATGCCATTTGGGCTTAAAAATGCAGGAGCGACTTATCAAAGAGCAATGACCACCATTTTCCATGACATTATGCACACTTTCATGGAAGACTATGTGGATGACTTATTGGCCAAATCCAACACAAGAGAAGGACATCTAGAAATCTTGTCAAAGATCTTTATTAGAATGGAAAAGTTCAATGTTCGACTCAATCCAAAGAAATGTGTCTTCGACGTTAAATCTGGAAAACTTCTGGGATACATTGTTTCAGAAACAGGCATAGAGGTTGATCCAGGAAAAGTACAAGCTATAATGGACATGCCGCCACCATAAAATATCAGTCAGATCTGATCACTGCAAGGATGACTACAATCCATCAGGAGGTTTATAGCTCAACTGGCAGACAAAAGCTTACCATTTACACATCTATTGCATAAAATGGTCCCATTCAATGGGAGGAAAAGTGTGAAGCAACATTTAATTAGATCAAGCAATATCTCATGAATACACCAGTCCTAATTCCACCAGTTCCAGGAAATCCACTCATACTTTATATTTTAGCAATAAAAGTATCTTTGGGAGCGTTACTAGCACATGAGGATTCTACAGACAAAGAAAGAGCCATATACTATATTAGCAGAACTTTAACAAGTCATGAATTAAACTTTCATTGAAAAGCTTGCACAGCGGTAGTGTTTGCTTCTCAAAAAAGTTGCGCCACTATATGTTGGCTCATACATTTAAGTTGATGACAGAATTGATCCACTAGAATACCTCTTAAACTACTGCCTCTTTCTAAAATGGGTAACGATCTTAAATTTTGACATTCACTATGTAGATGACTATAAAGGACGGTCATCCTTGTGAATCGGTTGGCGAAGCACCTTTACAAGAAGCCAATGCACATTGAATTGCTCCTAATGCAAGCGTCTTTACAGCAACAATTAAAAATCATGCACATTGTACTTTGATGGATCTTACGCCAACATGGCTCGGAAGATTATTTTAATAAAAGAACATACCATTCCAAAATCATGTCGGTTGATGTTTCCCGGCACAAATAGCGTGGTGAATATGAAGCAGTGCTCCGCGAAGGAATGAAGATAGCATTGAATTTGGTGTGGATTAGAGTTGCAAGTCTCGTTGATTCACAACTTGTCATTAATCGAATCGATGATTGATAGACTAAAGATGATAAAATTTTATACCTTACCACGAGAACATGGTGGATAATTTTAAAAAGTATTTTGTGGCAATCAAGTTTTCACAAATCCCAAGGATTGATAATAAAGCTGCAGATGCAATGGCTACAATTGCTTCCTTGTTACAATTATCAGAAAATAAAAAATGGTACGAATTCTTGGTGGAACATTTGTCTTCTCCCGCCTATGATAATCCTGAGACCCAAGTCATATGCCATTTAACCGGTTCTGATTCACCTTTATATGGCACAATTTATACCTACCTGAAAAATAAAATCTTACCTCCAGACTTATCTCAAAACAAAAAAAGGAATTTCATATGCCAATCATCCCGCTATACCTTGATCGCCGATATCCTTTACCGACGTGGTCTTGATGGTACACTCCTCTGATATCTTGAATGTGATGAATCTGAACAAGCCTTATAAGAAGTTCATGGTGGTATTTGTGGAACTCATTCAAGCGGTTTAACCTTAGCCAAGAAACTTGTTAGAATGGGATATTATTGGCCTACCATGGAGAGAGAATCTTTTACTTTTGTCAAGAAGTGTTCTAAATGCCAGATTCATGGGAATCTTATTCATGCACCTGCATAAGAACTGCAGCCTTTCACTCCGACATGGCCTTTTTCTTAGTGGGGACTAGATCTTGTTGGAAAAATTCATCCTTCATCATCAAATGTGCAGAAATTCATCATCACGGCTACAAAATATTTTACAAAATGGATCGAAGTTGTTCCTTTGACAACTGTGACCGGTAAACAAATCTCTTCATTTATCCTGAATTATATCATCTGCCGATATGGAATTCCTAATTCTATCATTACTGATAATGGGAGACCTTTCAAGAATTAGGACGTTGATGAACTTTGTGAAATATTTCACATCCAACACAGGTTCTCTACACCTTACTATCCATAAGGAAATGGTCAAACAAAAGCTTCAAACAAAACTATCTTGAAGATCTTGAAGAAGACAGTAAATGATGCCGGTCATGATTAGCATGTCCAATTAAATCCATCTTTGTGGGCATACAAAACCAACAATCGTACACCAACAAGAGCTACACCATATGCCTTGGTATATGGAGCATAAACAATCTTACCATTAGAAGTTGAAATACCTTCGCTTAGGGTCTCACTGAAAGGATTAATAAATGATGAAGACTACCGAGTATCTCGTCTGCAAGAGCTAGAACTGTTAGATGAAAGATGTCAACATGCAGCTGATCATTTGAAGGGTTATCAAAAAGTTATGTACCATAACTACAATCACAGAGTTAAACCATAGACATTTCAAGTAGGTGACTTAGTCTTGAAAGAAAATCCACGCAATCATCAAGACAGAGAAAAGAAAGGAAAATTTGAACCAAATTGGCTTGGTCCATTTGTCATCATTGTAGCATACGGTTCTAGAGCATATCAGTTATCTACATCAGAAGGGGAACTATTTGAAGAGCCGATCAACAACATTCATTTGAAGAAGTTCTATGTCTGAATCATCAAAATTAGAAAAAGACTTGAAAAAATACAAAAAAATTAGAAAAAGTCCTAAAAAAAAAAACATAAAAATCAGAAAAGTAGAAAAAAAACAAAAAAATTCACATGATCTAAAAAAGTGTAATAAAAACAAGTGGTGAAAACTTGGAAAATAGGTGCTACTTGTGATAAAAATGGGCTCCTCTATCTATTAGCTTATGTCTTGCATTCACTTTACAACATCATCTATCCATATCTATCATCTATACATATCTATCATATCCATATCATGCAACGGGAATCCTTGTGTTTCATCATGGCTTGATGAAATTTGTACATATCCATAATATTCAGGTTGTGTTTACACTGGGGGCAGAAACACAGACTAAACAAGAAAGGTGCAATGAGCTTTTAGAACATCACAAACGGACAAATGATGATTTGACAAATACATTGATGCATCAAATCAACCACAACACCAAAACAATCACTCATTTCCAATGAAATCAAACAACATGGTCAAAACAACATTAATCAAAACAAGAATATCAATGTTGATAACCAAGTTGGATGATCTTAATTTGAATAATGTTTGAAATAATTTAGGCAAAATTTGAATTGTTGGTTGATTTTATATCATATCTCTGGAGCAATTCAATGATGTATTGAACTAGAAAAGCAAGGAAGGAGTATGATTTTTCTTTGTCTGTTGTTTGTGAGGAAATCATTAGTACTATGCAAATTGGTCACGAGACATGCTCTACTAAGTATCATTGATGAAATTTCAGAATTTGCATGGGAAATAGGTTAACTCTTGTCTGTTTATGCAAGCGATACTCAGGTCATCTCGGTTCAATTATACCTAGATGCTTGTATTATCTTGCTATATCAAAAATCATGAAAGCAATACTCAGGTCATCATTGGTGCTAACATACCCTTTGATGCTTCTATTAACTTTCAACATTTTAATGCTCTATGATGACACAAAAAGCACAAATAAGCTCTCAGAATGGCAATATTGTACAGATACCTTGCATAGTTAGTATAGATTATATTCATTTTAGAATCTACATTTTGCATTTATGGATTTTCCCAAAAGTTGGAAAAGTATCAAATGTTTCATATCTTTTTGAATATAAATGACTGAGTACATTTTGACATTCACAAAACATCATCACATACATTTTTCATACATATTTACATTAGAAAATCATAAAAACAAAGCATATATCATAAATCAAAAAGAAAATCATGGGTATTCATAAATTGTACCATCCATCATTTCAGATTCATAATCATTCATCAATAGATTGCAATCATATCATAGCATTGCACTTTCATTTTCATATCCAAAAAAATCATACATACATCATAAGCATAACATTGTGAAACCATCACATAAAACATCATGCATATAGAAAATAGACGCATTCATCACATAAGGAATCATCGTTGCATATCATATATCTCAAAAATGAATGTCAAAAATGTACAAAGGTGTTAAATAATATACATCATCAAAAATGGGATCATATCAGTGTGTATATAGATGTCTCAACAGAGTATCAATAAGACATATAAGATATCATGCAAAATGCACTATGAAGTGCTATCCTCTGATGGTGTTGGTCTGGGACTTGTCCCACCTACACTTGAAGGACCTGCTCCACCTGCCCCTGATGAACCTCTTGGAGGTAATGGCTGTGATACACCCCTACTGGTAGCCCGAGAGCGACTGTGTAGACCAAGACTATGTATAACTCATTCTCCGCTCGGGTGGCATTGCATCATGGTACCTGGTCCTATAAAACTCTGCCTCCCGGGTGGCTCTAGTCACCTCTCTCATCATGTCACCAATCGAGGTACCTATTGCTACTCTTTGTAGACTGTCAGCTAGGGCCATGGCCTGCTCACCTTGCTGTCTGGCTGTATCTCTCTCAGCAGTAACTATCGTCAACTATCCTTGTAGCTGTGTAACCAAGTCCTGTGCTTGTGATAACTGATCCTGTAAGCTCTACACTCTACTCTGCAAGGTAGCTATCTAACTCGGCACCACTGGATCTACTAAAGATGATGGAGCTGAATGTCTCATCCGCGGTCCACCTCTGCCACCACCTCTGCCACCATCTCTGCCACTACCTCTGTCACATCTGCCTCCTCCTCCATCACTATCACCTCCACTCTCCTCATCACTGCTATCCCCATCCCCATTTGACTCATCATCATCATCCTCCTCATAGTCATCACTCTCTGAAGCCTCCTCTCGCTGTCACCTATGTCTCCCTATATGTGGTCTCTGCTCTGCAACTGGAACGATAGGCTCATCAGGATGAAATAATCGTGGCGCAAGATGTTCTAACACATACTGACCATACTCTGGAGTCATCCCCCTGTCAAGAATATCAGCTCTGTAGTCCCACATCTATACTCCCAAACTGGTGAACTCTGCTACTGCTGCATCATATGAAATCCGTGGACCCCACACTGTAATCTCCTGTTGTCGACGTGCATAAATAGAAGAACCCATAGGCATACCCTGAGGCCGACCATACTGTCAACACACTCGAACAAGAACAAACCTCTCAATAATCCCTGGCGTACAACCAATCAGATATTTGGCGGTAAAGACCTAGGGCATCTCCCTAGCATCCTATGGCCATGCCTCACAATCTACATAGGGTCACCAACATACTGTATCGAGATCATCCAGAAGATGCTGCCAATGATCTAGTTTTCCCAACCTCGACTGAGCAATGACATTGGTATATCTGAATCTATATGGTCGACCGAAACGCCGTCGTCTGTGAGTCAATGGTCGCATAACGACAAAGTGCTCCCATGCCCATATCTATAAAAGTGAACAACCAACAACTAAACTCTGGCCTCCACCATACACAATATGGTGTAGCTCATCATATAAATGTGCAAGCATGCACAATCCCCAAGCATATTGTGTACCCTGCATCACCATGCTCTCAAGTAAACGACCCCACCTGACTACAAAACCCTTCGACCTATGGTCGGGGCACAAAACACCTCCAATGAAGCCTGCAAGTACAAAGGGTAAAGGTGCATACGAATCCGTCATCTTCTCCCATGAGATAATATCCTACAATCTGATCATCTCTAAATATCTATCTTAATGCATCCGTACCTCCCACCTCTTGGCCATTAAATTTGACTCTCGCCCATCATTGGAATCCTCGGGATGTGATATACATCCTCAAGAGTAACAATAATCTCTCCTGTCGGCAAATGAAAGGTGTTCGTGTCGTTGTGCCACCTCTCTACAAGTGCTGTCAATAAGGCTCTATTAAGATGCACCTCAGGCATCTCAAGTAACGAGGTCAGTCCACATGCCTCGATCACATCTCTGTCCGCCTGTACAAGCTGCGGAATCAATCTCCATGTCTTCGGGAATTTCTCCCGTAACTGCAAGATGCCCAATCTCTCCTGTTTCATAGGAAGAATCATCAAGTCAAAGAAAAATCAATATCGAATCATCAAGACAAATCAATCAAATCTGCATATCAACCTATTTGTTTTTCATCATCATGGCAAGCAAATTTATCAAAATCCTGTTTGTTTTTAACAAATTTAAAAGCAAAATTATCAACCTATTTGTTTTTCATCATCATGAAACACAAATTTATCACAATCCTGTTTGTTTTTAACAACTTTAGAAGCAAACTTATCAACCTATTTTGTTTTTCATCATCATGGAAAGCAACTTTATCATTATCCGGTTTGTTTTTAATAGCTTTAGAAGCAAACTTATCAAACAAATATTTGTTTTTCATTAACTTGAAAGAAAATTTATCAGCTACTATTTGTTTTCCAACAACCTTGGAAACAAATTGATCATACAAAACAACATCAAATCAAGGGCGCTACAAAAATTCTCATGGGTGCTACACAAATCATAATGGGTGCTGAGAAATGAAGGGCACTACACAAATCATCATGGGCGCTACAGGAAACATAATGGGCACTGCAAAAATCCTAAAGGGTGCTAAAAGAATACATGACAATACATAAACATGGATAAACGTGCCCTAAACACATAATTTTCAAAACATTGAAAGTTTAACGGGGTACATACCGCAGGTCCATAGTGTGCCAGCCACTGATGTCATCGGATGCGCTCAAAACGATGCTGGTGGGTAGGAAGTGCCATCTTTCTCACTCCAGAGCTCAAAAATTTCAATTTTTACTAGGTTAAAATGGGAAAATGACATGGAAAATGATATTTTTAACCTATATAAAGGCAAAATTGGGGCATTTTATCACATTTTATCACAGCAGGGGCAATTTAGGTCATCAATTTTTCATCTTACATCTTTCCACGTAAATTTCTTCACATCATCATTTTCGAACGATGAATCAACATCTTCAAAATCATAAAAATCAAAAAATTCCAACAAATTTAAAAATTCAAAAACAAAAAAGTTTTCACAAAGATCAAAATCTTATTGATTTATCATCTGAGGGGGCATATACCTATCATCGTTCAACAATTAGCATTTAGGGCAAATTTCAAAATTCTTTGAACTAATGCGTAAAACACATCACTTGAAAGAGGGGCAAAATGTATACACCTAAAAATGGTCACATCACAATAGTCTGGTAATTAATTAAATATTCCAAAATATTTAATTAAATCTCTGAATTCAATCTACGTATAAATAAATCTAAATAATTTATTTATATTGTTCATTCTTTCATGTTGATTAAATAAATAAGTTTATTTAATCACTTTTCTTATCCATTTCTTAATTAATTAAATAAACATTATGATTTATTTATATTAATTATCATATAATCTTGGCTTGAATATTTTATTCAAATAAAGATTAAATATTCTTGTCTTCTAAAAATCCTCTAAATACCATTCACAATTAAATATTCTAAATATTTAATTAAATTTTCTAAAGTCACATCACAATTAAATATTCCAAAATATTTAATTAAATCTTCTATAGTCCTAAAATCAAATATCAAACTCACATAAAATTAAATAAATTTATTTATTTAATATTGGATTATCAACAACAACCGTGAAACAAACTTCAAAACAAAAAATTAATTTCTCTATTTTTGAGCAAAGTTGTTCCCGTGGGTTGAAGACAAACCTCTATTCTTCTCTCCAACCTCCCAACATCTTCCATCTTCCTCTCAACCTCTCCATCTCTCACCATTCAAAATTACCATATAATCTCATAGCCATTGATCTTTTCCAGCCAGGCTCTTGCCTGTAAAAATCTATAAAAAGGACTGCCGGGTCTCTAAAAAAAAGAAGAAGCTTGCATACAGGAAAACTATAGTCAATCAGCCTTCCAGCATCCATAGCCTTTAGAATCATAGCATAGCATAGCTTAGCATATTAGCAATCCATATCATGGTTTATCATCCTCATACCATAGTTTTGATAGCATTCATATCCACAACCCCTGTGCATAATCTACAGCCCCTGTGCATATCCGTATACCAACATTTCACTCCACCAGCATATAGGATAGAGAAGTAATCTCCCTTTGCATACTCATTCTGCAGGTTGCCATTCTGAGAAGCTTTGCTTACACAATATGAGAGCAACAACTTCAAGCAAATCACTGGAGATAGAGGACAATGGAACGATTCTGAAGAAGTTCTGTTTGATTTCTTTGATTTCAATTCTATTAAGTTTTCTTTAGTTTAATGTTGCATTGGTGTGTTTTTGTTATCTTATTTTGATACTAACATTTCCCACACACATTTTCCTATGCATTAAAATGTCATATTTTAATGGAAACCACATGTACACTCCACCATATCATGATAATGTTAACTTTGCACCTCCCAATGAGCCATATCAGTTTGGTTATGCCTACCATTTCATTCCACTAAACCCTACTGTTATGGGTTTTCAATCTTATCAAAATGAATACCACCCACCCCACCCTGCTTAGTCTTCTTAGATGAGACTCATCATTTTCAAAATTAGAATTGTTTCTCTCCTACTCAACCCCAAAATTTTGATAATTTGAGTGCAAGTGAAATCACAAGCATTTTTCTTGATTTCAATAGAAAAATTGATGAGCTTAAGAGACAACAAAAGCTTGACCTATAGTAGGAAGAGTGGGGAAATCAAGCCTATCAGGGGCAACAGTGTTGTTTCCCACAACATAATGAGTTAACTCACTATTCACAACAATAAAATTTAGATGCTCAATGAAGGTATGAGTAGCAGTTGGAGGTAAAAAGAAGGAAACAAGAAGAGTGTACAACAAGAGATGTTATTGCTAGGCAAGGAAAAATCAGAATTTCCCTTTCTCTAGCACAAATTCCCAAGACTTGGGAAACCCCTTATATGCCTCGTTTCAAACAAGCACCTCCACTAGTTTTAGAACAACCTACTAAGGAGGACGTAAGAAAATATAAATTTGTAAGTCTCATGAAGCCTAAAAAACCTCTTGAAACTTCTATTAGCCCTCCTTTTATTCCAAAGCAACCTATTGTGCAAGAGGTTTGCAAGCACAAAAAATTTAGTTTCAAGAATCCTAGTTAGCCCCTTGAAACTCTAATACAACCTATTGTGCCATCAAGCGGATCTTCTATGTTGGAGATCCTAAGTTTTGTGAGCCTCCATTCCTCACAAGAACCTATCCTTGAGGAGGCTCAACCTTTTACTCTTATTGAGCATCCCCTTCCAGAGCTTCAACAAGATTTTTAATGCCCTTTTGACCATTTTGCTCCCCCTTTTCCTATTTCAATCTTTAAGGGTGGACCTATGGTATGGGATCCTAATTGGTCAAAAGAAAAAGGAAAGGCATAATTTTGAGCTAGGAGTGAGATGGTTGCTATTGTGGAGCCTTCACATGCTCAAAATAATGAGTGTCTTGCTTGGTTGTAAGAAAAAATTCAAGATGAAACAATGTTGCAATAACAAGGCATTAAAAAGGTAGAAATTTATTTTGCAATAGAGGAATCAGTCCTCTCATTTGATGCCCTTCCTTGTTGTTTTGAAGATGAGGAGGATAGATCAGATATATCTACACTAGTTGAAGCCTCTGAACAATTTGGTTTGGGCTTGATGGTTGAAGATAACTCCAAGGTTTTGGAGTAGCAACAACAACAAATGTGTTTAGCCCCTGTTATAGTGGATGAAGATCCACAATCTATTGAGGTCTACAGGTCTAAGGTGGAGGACCTATTTTGGGATGTTATAGAAGATTTTTTTAAAGCTTGGATTCCAATCTTTCACCCCAAAAGAGGAGCTTTGTGGGCAACAACATAAGAGTAAGGAAGCAACAGAGGACGTGGAAACCATCACATGCAACGAGTTTGGTTTTTTTGCAGATAGTTTCCATGAGGAAATTAAAACAAAGAGACAATTTGAAGAATTAAATTCTTCACCCAAGGTAGCTAATAAATCTAAGGTATTTTTTTATGAAGTGTGCATCAATACAAGTAATTATGATGTTTGTTGGTTTTCTGCTATCCCCGAATGTAGCAATGTTGAATATGAGGTCTATATTCAACATGAAGATGTGACTTTTGGAATTAGGGATAATGTGATTGAGTTAGAATGATTCACATGGAGGGCCAACACATTTAAAATACACCATTGAGCAACCAAACATTTTTTTGGAGAGTGATGCTTCTATTGCTCTATTTGACAGTATGCTCAAGCTTCAAAGTTTCTCTTTTGAGGTGCATGGGGGAAGGTCTTTCTGGTGCAAATCAAAAATCTGGTTTGGAATATTTTACATCACCATGTGAGCTAGAAACATTCTTATTTTGTTTTAGCTCATGCATTGAGGAGGTCAACGATGGTGACATTGGCCTATCCTTTTGTGAGGTGAGTTCTTTTCCCTCTATAAAATGTTCTCTTGGGTGCTGGCCTATCTTCAAAAAAGTTCACCCCTGCTGCTATATGTTCAATTGAGACACTTGTATTAGATGAATCTAACACTTTCATCACATGGTTCCCTTGCAATGGAAAAATTTATAGTGAAGCGATCCTTCACCTTGCAAGCATTTTGTGCAGTTACATGCATTTTGGTAGTAGTTTTTAGTGGTTGCAGTTGGGTGAGGTCTGTAACTATGGTTTAAGGGAGATCAAATCCTTCAAAAGGTTCATCTTTGATAGAGGAAAGCTTCCATTCTTTTCTTTCTATTAGTTTAGTGTACATATTGTAAATATTTTATTTCTATGAAGTGCGTTTGCACACCCTGCATTCTCCTTAAGGGAATGTATGCTCTTATTTTCCATGCTTTCCTCCAAGTGCAGCTACACATGTTTTGTTTTTCTTTGAGGAGGCCTAGATGTTGAAGCTTTACCCTCATGACTCCATTTCCAATGGACCAATAAGGCCTTTGGATCCCATGATTAGTAGGCAATCATCTCGTAGAA
>VDFB02187531.1:0-12694 GCA_007258455.2 Sequoia sempervirens | reverse complement strand
TTTTTCTGAAAGATTTATGCTGAACCATAGGGTGTCACTGATGTAGATGCCCCTATCATAATGTGCCATCGGTATCCTGCCTGAAGAAGTTGCTTTGCTAAGATACGTGCACTTGAATGGAACTTTTGGGATTCTTGATCTGCTTCATTGATACCAGAGTTGACTTTGTCTTTGCGCGCACATCGCGATAGATTGCCTTTTGAATCCTTATGATGAAGGGTCGTTGCCAATACACGATCAATGTAAGAACTAGATATTATGTGTGGAGGCGTGGGTGGAGTGTGTTTAGGGATAAGAGATGGATTGGTTGACAGTTTGGAACCTTTGACTCTCCAAACTTGGGAAGATGAGCAATGATGGGTGGATACGGAAGTGTGCATGGAATTAGGACCAACTGCTTGATAAACTTTGTACGTCACTTGAGAAGCCTATTTTTTCTTTTGCGGACATCTTTGATGGATACCTCTCCCTCTTTTATTTTGCCCCACAGTTTCTTTTACTGATGGAGTTTGACAGGGATGATCTTTCTTTGTATGCTTTGGTATCCATATGTATTTGATTTGTCCATTATGCTTATCAACTTCTTTTGCTTTGATAACGTTCTTCGTACTTTGATTCAAATCTTTCTTTTGACGTTGGTCCCAATTCATGGATGGGGTGATGGGTGGATGACGATTCATGATGTGACTGGTTGTAGTATTGACGCTAGCTTCATCATAAGGACTCTTCATGCTCCCTATGTTGACGTTTGCTTGAGACGAAGTTGCCCCCAGTATGGTGGTAGTAGTACCTTCATGCTTTGATTTCGCTTGCTCCAAGAGCTCTTGTGTATAATGCATTCTCTGATAAATGACTGTCGTAGGTGACGTTTCAATTTGCTGCTCTGCTAACTCTGGACGTTCTATTTGACTTGTTTCCTTAAACGGATAATGATGGATATCTTTATTCATGATGTCCTCAATCTGAGTTTGGGACATATTTGATCCTGATGTTGAAAACTCCGTTTGATTGTAGGAGTTAAGAATCTTCTCTTTGTGTGTAATAATGTCAGGAATAAAGGGATTCTTTTCTGAATAACGATCATCTATGTTTCCATCCAATGAAAGCATCTCATGGGTAGATGGAGGAGTATGGATATGATCATCTTGCATAGATAGGAGAGTGTCCATTAGATTATTGTAGTATCTTGAAGATACAAATTCTTGATCTTGATTAATTTCGAAAGCCGTTTTGGACATGTTTTGATCAAGTTCTTGACATGGGGCAGCTCAAAGGATGTATTTACAAAGGACTTTTGATGTCGACATAGCATGTATTAAGTTCAAGGTTCCTTTTCAAAGATTCGTAACCATGAGGTCAAAGGGGATTAAGATGTTTTGAAGGACCATTATGCCAGACCTGGTGAAAGATTTTGATCATGCTTTGGAATAAATTCTGGAGACATGTCCTCTAACTCAAGGCTATGTATATTATTTTGATATGATCATTGGTCACTCGGATCGCATTATGTCAATTGGATCAACAGTCCTAACACTTGAAAGAGATCACTTAAAAGAGTGGCTCTGATGTATCGTGTAGAGCGATCACGTGGATTGCGTACATACATCGCCAATGTGCTCCTCGGCGGAGAGGTTTGGATCATTGTTTTCGGCCAATTAAGTGTGGAGAGATTAGAATGTCTTCTAATTACAGAGCCGCTACATTTCATTATTTCGAATTGGCCTGGTCGATTTTTAAGCTGGTGATTTTGATCGCGGATTCAAAAAAGTGTGACTCTTGACATATGTCGATTTGATCATTGGATGAAGTAAACATGTGCTCAGTGATGGATTGATCTTGATCCTTGCTTTCAATAGTTGTCATCTTTTGTGTTTGTGCTTGTGTTGGTTGGGTAGCTTGAGAGGCTTGGGCAACTTGAGAGGATTGTTTCACTTGTTGAGCTTGTGTTGCTTGTTGCATGGATAGATATTGTTGGAATCCCTTTTGAAAAGCAGCTTGTAATGTCGCGTTGTATTGGATTGATGTGGTGGAAATTGGTGGTGGTGGGGGTGGTGGTGGATTCAAAATCATGTTGGATGTAGTGAAAAGTGTTTGAGATACGCTCGGAGCGATCATGGTAGTGAGAGGTTGAGATGTGATGGGTGTGATAGTGGCGTTTGGAATGATTGAATGGATAGTGATGGTTGGAATGATCGAGGTGATAGGTCCTTGAGAGACCAAATTTTGATTTGGGATCAATGTTGTTTGATTAGATACCATCCATTGGTGTGATGTCGATGGTATACTCGAAGGATTTGACGTGATGGTTTGATTGACATTAAGTGGATTGATTTGGGTGGATTGATTGGTGTTAGGTAAAGGGGGAAGCCCTAAACCAAGGAATGATGTGGGTAATGGTGGTGGAGATTTCCCTTGGCGCAATGCCTCAACTATTTTGGAAAGTTCCGCAATTTGATCTTGCCAAATTTGATTTTGATCTTGACTCACTTGAGATAGTTGATTTGGCTCTTGTTTAAGCGGATTTAGGATGCCTACTTGCGGTTTTTGAATGGGATTATGGGAAAATTGACTTTGGATAATGTTCTGATTTGGGATGATGTTCAGATTTGGCATGATAGGATGAACATTGTTGGTATTGGGAATCATTCTTCCAAAGTTTTCCGAGTTAGGATTCATGTTTCGAAAAGTTGCACTTGGTACATCCACATTTGGTTTGTAGGGATTTGGTGGAATGACGTTGTTCGTTTCAAGGCTCATGCATTGATTATTCAATTGGTGGATTTGCAGATTTGGACTTAGATCTATCATTGGGAAATGTGTTCCAAACTTTGACATGGGCATACTCACACTTGTTGCACCATTGACATTTGTCGAAGGCAATGATCCTATGCATGGACTTTGATAATTGATAGGAAATGCAAGGCTTTGAGGATTCAATTGATTTAGATTACTCAAGATGTATGGATCAAGTGTATATTCCATGTTCCTCTTGTGTTTTGACCTTGTTGACCTCTAAGGTGTTCTAGGATCAATGATGATATGAAGAATGAATGGGGTGAATGATGAGAGTGTTGAACGTTTAGGGACTTTGTATCAATGCTAGACTTAGGGTTTGATTGGATTGGTTTGATTTGGATGATGAACTTGTAAACCCTACGATGTTGGATGTGATCTTAGGATGAAATTAAGAAACCAAAGATGGTTGATAATTTAACTAAGTAAAAGGCCGGCGATTCATCCAACACACCTAACTAAACAAATGATTTTGATTTGGTTTGGAAATGTACCCAAGTCTAGGTAATGACATTTTCAAAGCTCTAAAGTTGTTTGTGGGATGATGTTTGATAAATGTTTGAGGTGAATGAAGTGTTGGATTTTGATCCTAAGAGATTCTAGAGAGACTTTTAGTTTCATTAGGCCAAGGTATTGAAGAACACACTTTTCTCTAAGAGCAATCAAAAGACCAATATGACCAAGAGATATCAAACACATGTGTGGGGTCCAATTCGTTATCTTTGCTTAATGTATTCTTTTTACCACAAACACACTCTTGATTAAAGTTTCAAACTAAGATGTCTGATGTCTTAATTTCTTTAAACCCCACAAGATATTTTATGTGGAAATTCAATGAACTTAAGGCAAGGGTTTTCCTATTGTTTACTTAAGTAGAAAAATTGAGATGTAATCCAATGTTTAGAAACCTCTAAGGATGTAAATCCCAAGGGAAAGCAAGAACATATGGATTGAGTCAATTGTATTTGTCTCCAAAAGGGTTTGAAATTTGGATGATGATGTTAAGTGTTTGTTTTCAACAGCTGAATACACACTGTTTTCAAACAAAGAATAATTAAGGTCTCTATGGATGTGTAAGACAATATTTGTTGGATTCCCACTTGGACAGGTCCAGCTACTTTTATCCCTAGCGGATGTTGATGCTTGACCTCATCGGCTCCCTCCACGTCTACACGTCAATCATCAACACCCATGAAACTCCCATGGCGCGGCTTTCTCCATCTCTCTACCAGAAGACCGTGAAGAGGGGTGGCTTCTAATCCATCGCTCTTGCACCAACAAATAGATTAAGGATTTTGGAAAATTCCCAGCACATGGGTTCTGTGTAAGGACTTTCCGTCAGAGTTGGATCTAACGTGGCAAGAGTCCTCGATCCATCTTGTCGAAAACAACCGCGTGATATTGGCGTTTACTCCAATACCCACATTTATATACCAGTTGAAAATACTCTTGGCTTTAGAGTGTTAGCGGTTGAGTCGTTCCCTTGGGTGAGTACTTTTTCTCCAAGGCAGCCCTCTAGGATAAACAAAACCAAGTAAAGACAATAATCCAGACCTCATCAATCTTCATGGCACAAAGAAAGAGAATGTACGCGAAAATGCCCCTACTCACACTCGGACAAGATGTTCAATTTTTAAGCCCAAAATGAAGTGTTTTAAAGTAATAAAATGTATTTTGAGTGTTTCTCTTGCACCCTAGATCGCACGAAGCGCAAGGGGAGAGGATACGTACTCAAAAGACAATCACACAAATCAAACACTTGTTCGTTTTAAGCACCAAATGAAATAGATGAAGATTGTCGAAACCAATTTTAACCCAAAACGAAATCTAGTAAGTGTGTCCTAAGGTTCGTTTTAAGTCCTTTGCAATGAAAAACAATTTGTTCGTTTTAGCCCCAATTGAAAACTAATGTTCTAAAACGAAAAGGAAAACAATTTCGTGTAGTGTTGATTAAACACTTAAAGTGTTAAAAAACACATTGTGTTTTCAAAAAAAAAATTTCCCTCCTTTCGTGAAGTAGTATTGATCAAACATTTAAAGTGTTAAAAAACACATTGTGTTTTCAAACAAAAATCCTCCTCCTTTCGTTTTCGTTTGATAGCCTTCTCTTTCGCCTTGCACCTTTTCGCCTTCGTTTGCTTTTGTACCTTTGTCGTTCGTTGTACCTTTCGCTTTTCCTTTGTTCGCTTTTGTACCTTTGTTGATTTTCAGCTTTGTACCTTTTGTGGACATCAAATCTGCAAATGGTTAGTAACTAACATAAACAAACATGATTAGTTTCCAAGCAAAGCAAACCTTCAACATCCATATGAGATATCTAACATGTTTTAAAATGCTATCTAATAACAAAATACATAAAAGCATACAAAGAAAAACATGAAATCAATCTATCCCATATTGGATTGGTGTCACATGTGCTAGTGACCCTTTCCCAATCCTTGATTGATAGCTAGTGATGATGATGCAATGGAAATGATGAGCAAAATTAGTTCTCAAGGAGAGTAACTTTGCATATGCTTTTTGGATGAAATTGTGGAGGATTTGCTTGAGGATGATGCACCTATTTAAAGATTTTCAAATGCCGAGAGTTGAAGAGGGACCAATGTGGGACAAAAGAAGCCAATGAAGAGGACACTTGTCATCATGTGATTGGTTGATGTATGTGCAAGATTTGGGAAGAGTGCCCAATGGGGGGAAAATTTGAATTCAAATTTGCAATGAATTTTGAGAGGGGACAAGAAAGAAGAGCAATAAATGCCATGTTTGACTTGTCATGTTGAGAGAAAATGAGGTTTTAATAAATCAATAAAATTGATTTATTGTGCAAGTGGCTAGATCTAGATAATGCAAGTGGGATGGATTAACATTAGATTAGGATTAGATGATGATTATGCTGATTAATGTTGATTAATGATTTGACTTTCAAGACTTTGATAATTGATTTATTTAAATCAGAAAATGATGGAAAATGTATGATTTGGATTTGATTTAAATAAAGTCCCCATTTATTGGATGAATGGAATATGATTATGCATGATGTAAATTTGACATGTCTACACAATCTAGCTCTACATCACTTCGACTTTCATTGTGAGTACGAATGCACCTGACCCCAAAAAGGTGCGTTTTCATTGCTCCTTCGGTGGAGTCACCCTTGTTGATGTCCCTTTAGATGTCCCTCCTTCCTAAAACCCATAGATATTTTGAACACTTCGTGGTATCCCAATGAGGTTTTTCTTCCTCCTCTTCCTCTGCACCTCTTGCCTTGTCCATGGGGGGTTCACATCCCCCGATGGAGTAGAAGGTGGAAAGTGGTCCTTCTGGAAATGAAGGATGTAAGAGGAGTCCACCTTCCCTAAGAGGTGGTTCGGCGCTGACTTGTTCTGTCCTAGTGATAGAACCAGTCCAGGCTTCCCCTGAGATCGTCACCGCTCCCGAATCACTCAGTGAGCCTAGAGGTGAATCTTAGGAACAACTTTCCCCATCCGTTGAGGTATGACATGACACTCCTGTAAATTTCCTGTTTAACTCTCTGGATGAAGTTTCGGCCTTGTCACGATCTTCACAAAATCGTTGACCATAGCTCCATAAGAGTCGAGTGAAGGAGACCTTGAAGGGATTTCTTCCTTAGCCCTTGTTGCGGGAGGGTTGGATGCTCCTTCTCTTAACATTCCACCACTACAGGCTCATCCTCCTTCCCCCTACGATGATCTAGAGTGGGAAGCGGATGACCTCTTGGTTGATCAGTGTTAAGGGGGAGGCCCCTTCTTTATGTTTAGAATAGATGTGTGTGTGTTGTGATGTGTTCCCCCATGATCATGCTATGTGTACCTAGATGACCCTTTCCACCCTTTTTGGAGCTTGGATATAGGTGTGGTTTTTGTGTCGTAAACCTTCTTCTATGTGTATCATCATTCTTCCATGTTTGTGCTTGATTTTTGGAAAATTGGGGACGATGTAAAGTGTTGGAGGAATTTAGGCTTCCCTTCCATGTGACCCAATTTTTTATTTTTACTTTGTCTTCTTGTGAATTCTTCACATGGTCTAATATAGTAGGGGGTTGATGAAAGTTAATTTTATATACTATTATTATACTTATATATCTATGAGTAGTTCTGACACCAAAATATCAAGCTACCCCTATGTCTTGTGTTTATGTTCTTTTATCTTTTGCTCTTTTCTTATCTTTCTCTCTTCTTTGCTTGAGTTGTACCTATCATGTGTGACAACGCCATTTCTATGATACTTCAATTTTCAAAAAATGCATTCATTTCCAAATGAATCTTTCCTCAAGGATCTTCACAAACCTTTTTTCGAAGAATCACATTCTTGACTTGAAACCTTAACGGAACATTTGTCCTTCATCACGGGTTCGTAAAGAAAGAACTTGAGAACCTTTCCTTTGAGGTGGGAGCAACTTTGACCTTCCCCTCATGAGGGGGCATTTTCTTCCTTTCAAATTCCTTAATGAAGTGAACATCTTTCAAAAGGATTCCTTGATGACAAATCAATTTGAGAAAAAAATGTCCTTTTGTACTTTCAAATAGTGCATCCCTCGAGTGGACCCCTTTCTTCACATCGGGTTCCCGAGGGACCCCTTTGAAAGCTTTCCAATCTATCGATGGTCTGTATGACTATCCGCTTTTGAACATGTTCTATCTGTGGGTAAACATGTGACTTTGCAGGTGCGCCTGTGAAGCCGCTTTCCGACTCTGTGGAGTCTCCTTCCTTGGGTTTCCTTCATGTGAGAGATCTTGGGGGATACCTCCCTATAGGTCTGCAGGTCTGTAGGGTATTTATTCTGAGCTTTGTCCATGCAAGAGATCTTTGGGGTCACTCCCCTAGAGGTCTGCAGGTCTATAGGGAACTTTCTTTGGGTTTCCTTCATGTGAGAGATCTTGGAGGATGCCTTCCCTACAGGTTTGTGGGTCTATAGGGTACTTTCTTGGGGTTTCCTTCATGTGAGAGATCTTGGAGGACACCTTCCTTGTAGGTCTGTAGGTTTGCAAGGAACTTTCTCGGTATCCTTCATGTGAGAGATCTTAGAGGACACCTTCCTTGCAGGTCTGCAGGCATGTGAGGTGCTTACTTCTCAAGGCTTCCTTCATGTGAGAGATCTTGGGGGTCACCTTCTTGTAGGTCTGCAGGCCTATAAGATGCTTTTGATCTACAACTTCATAGTTCTGCAAGGCTATGAAGTCCTTCACTCATCCTATGCTCTTGAATTTTCCAGATCATGGTTTGCCTCCTTGATGGTTTAGGTATACATTTCTAATTTTATTCACTCTTCGATCTATTTTACCAAAGCAATCATCAATATTCATGCTCGCTAAAGTGGGGGAAAAATGTATAGGCACAAATTTGCACCCCTTACACAAATTCCCCTTTTACACTCCTCACCTTAGAAAACCAAATCCGAAGGGGAGATTCCACATTAGCTTGTTCCCTTCATTCCACTTGGCATCTATCCTTTGTGTCAGTGGAGGAATATTTGTCGGGGACACCCGCGCAACATGCTTACGTCCCTGACAGATTCCTGCATTTGAATTTGGCAGAGGTGTTACACTTCCTATTGGGAATGCTTTGTAATGTCCCTCTTCGACCAACCGACCTCGAATATGGTAGATTCTTCCCTCTTCTTCCTTCAAATTCATTCATTCTCATTCCATTCCATCTTCTTCACAAGTTCTAGCAATATCATTTTCATTCTCAAGCATTCTCATCCTTCAACAGTAGTTTAGCACTCCATAGCAACAACAATAACACTCCATCACCTCCATAAAGCAAGTGTGGAACAAGCCATTGCAGCAAGGGCTTGAGGTTTTGCAACACCTCCCTTCATCACAGTTGAGGCTATGGTGATTGCTCAATCTATCTTTCTCCACCATTGGCTAGAGAGCTCTTGGTGGAGGTGGTAACGTTTTCACTCCTCTCCTTTACGATTTGGTTGAGTAGCTTTATACTGTTTTGTAGTGTTATTCGTGTACTTTCTTTCTTTACTTCTTTATCATACATTTCTCTACCGTTGCTATCTTGGTTGTCCGTGGAGGCAGAAACACCAAAATGGGGGTTTGACTAAAGCAAGCCCCTATACAACCCCCAACAATTTTCCCTCTTTCTTGTGTGTAGGTGGACACGCTTTTTGGAGCTAGCTGGCAAACAAGCTTCTCTGTGAGATTATCTTTGTCACCTTAGCCTTCATATACTTACTTTATCACATTCTTTTGTAAATTTATGGCTAATAGAAGGATCTACAGGCCGAGGAAGTTCTTCATGGGTGAAATTGGGAATAAAATTTAGAATGGAAAAGAGAGTGGAAAAGTAGAATTTGATGAAACTCTTGCAAAGTTCAGGTTAATGATCGATGCTTTTGTTCATTGTTATGATGGGAAAGATTCTGAAAAGTCATCCCAGAATAAAGGATTTTACTGTGATTTTGAGAGAATCTTCTATACAGCGGTTGTCTTAGATCAAATAAATGAAGCAAACAATTATGAAAGAGCCAACAATTTTAAATTTGAAACAATGGTGTCTTATGTATAGACTCCCCTATGATTTACTCCTAGAATAAGGTATAGCAATTTAGAATTTGAAACTATCGTATGTGAACAACTATTTAGCCTATCTATTATGCTACAAGAATTAACTACAGACTAGAACATATCCATTTCATCATAAAATACTAAGTGCAATTCACCTCAAACTTTGTTGTACCTGATTATGACAGTACCTGAGCTTCTGGTGTTTCTAGAAAAAACCTATAGCAGAAAAGTGTAGTCTCCATATGAAGGAAACATCTTTGGAGCTCTTCCCTGAAGTGAGGGTTGAAAAAATTAGAAGAAAAGCAATACCATAATTCTAAAGTAACAATTTGTATGAAGGAAAATGTCAGAAAGTATAATTAAAAAAATAAATCCTTACAATTGGACCTCAAATTGGACCAAGCAGATTTATGATTTTATCTTTAGAATGTAGGAACTTTCTCTGTCAGAGCTTCATGACCTCAAATTGGATCGATAAAAAATATGATTTTATCTTTAAAATTTAGGAACTTCCTCTGTCGGAGCTTCACTACCTCAAATCGGATCTGAAATTGATCCAACACATTTATGATTTTATCTTTACAATGTACAAAATTTCTCTATTGGATATTAAATATCTCAGGTTGGATGTCCAATTGGACAAGCAGATTTATGATTTTATCTTTAGAATAAAGGAAATTTCTCTATTGGATATTCAAAAATTCTTACAGTTAGGTTCTGCTTCCAACCAAAAACACCCAGAATTGTTTCACACCAGCTCAAGGTACTCTCCAACCTAGTTATGACACCAATAGAAATCTAATTTTTCCTAAACCTTCCATACTTGAACATTGCATCACAATCTATTCTTCCTACACATAAAAATGCCACATATTAACCCCTTCTAAATAAAACTCAAAATCATCATAAAACCATAATTAATAAATCATTTCAGCTTCAGAAAGAATCTGATGTCATTTACTATAAAAAAAAAAGCTGTATAAATCACAAAAAATCCATGAAGCAATCCATCCAAAGAGAACATAAACAATGTAAGGATTTGAGCAATATAAGTCCAAAGGGTTATGTTGTAACGGTAATGGAATCACCATAAGAGCACAACCGAGGAACAAATTCTTGTGACTGTAATTATGTGATCAATAAATCTATTGGTCATATGGCACAGTTGTGCTATAACAAATACAGGATGCATTCATGTGTGACCCAAGTTTAATGTGGCTATGCTATGATAGAAATGGAGGCACTCCTATGAGCACAATTCATGTACAAATCACTGTCATCACAATTAGGTGTCAATCATTATTGGGTGCATTCAGGTTGACTCAAGTTTAATAGGTTACAATGTAATGATAGCATGATCCAAGAGCGATTACTTCTTGCTGCAATAAAGAGCCTATAAATTTGGTTGATATGCAGAGTGGTTGCGTTATATCAATTATGTAGTGCATTCAAGCACAACCCATGCTTAATGGGCTATTCTAGAGAGTGATCAATATTTTCTAAACCTTATGAATGTTACTTAAAAGTGTACAACTTAAACTACAAACCAATTTTGTTACATACTTGAATGCAATCTTGGGTTACCAAAAATTATAATAATGTGATCTGTTAATAACCATTATGGAAATTATTAAAGCAAGACCCATGCTATATAGGATACATTTCCCTGATTAGGTTTACATAACTTAATAATCAAACACAAGCTTCCCACACACTCTAGGATACAATCCAAGATCATACCACAACCTTGTCAAGATAGCTAATTTTCTGACCCAAGATTTAAGGTTGTTTTTTAATACCAATAGAAGCATTGGTAAGAGCGTGACTAGGGTAAAAACCCTAGGCCTTCGTAGAAACATAAAAAATAACTCTAGCGGATTAGTGAGGTTGCAATACCAAAAATATTGAGACATTGTAGCCAATAAAAAAATCTTGCAATCTAAAGATTGTAGCCAATAACAAGCACACTATGTAGCTCAGTGACATTTGTAAATGAAATCTATGGTAAGAAGAATAACAATCACTTGAGGTGTGATAGTCAAAAAGAGGTTGAGCAGTGACAAGAGAATAAAGCTCAAACCTTGCATAGTAAAGTGGAGATTTTAACAGTGAGTTTCCTTACCCCCTTGCTGACCTTAAGGGTTTTTCAAATGATTTTGCAAGTGTTAGACAAGGAAAATGCAATTAGGGAATGATTTTCCAAATGAAGTAACAGTGGTAATCACAGGTTCAATGTTTCTTCTTAGCCACTGTATAATGGAGGTAGTGGATTGCATGTTTGAGCAGTGTTTTGAGACTCATCAAAGATGGGAGAATAGTGAATAATACCTTGTGGATTGTGAAGTAGTGACAATAAGGTTGAAGGATCTTAAGACCCACAATACCATGAAACAATGAGTCCCCTGTAATAAGTAAGTAGGCAGTCTATAGGGCATAGTTTGATTTTATAGAAGGATGCTCATGAAAGGAATCTTCAAGTGTTAGTGAGTGAGTTGTTTGAGATTGCAGCTGAGGGTGCAATATCCAGTCTTAAATGAAGTTAGCAAAGTAGTAAATGTGCAAGAAAATTAAATCATACACATCAAACAATTCACAATGTTATCTTGCATAATGCCTTGAGTTTGAAGACAAAAATCTCATTGTATCTTGATGAAATTAGTGACCTTAATGCTCAATCACTGGAAACCATGATTTGAAAACATGCTATTGTGCTTATGGAGGCATCATTTTAAGCAAGGCAGTGAGTGGTGGTTTGGAAAAATGGCAGGTATGAAGGACTTGCTTTATATGCATACTATGCAGTCTAGCTTAAGACAATGTTCTTAGAAGAGATTGAAGGTGGATTATGGAACTCAAGGGTTACCATGATAAGGATTAAAGCAAAGACTGGGATCAATTTAAAATCCATGGTCATGAACATATTAAAGATGTCACATGCAAAATGCTAGCAGCTGGAGTAATGAACACAATGCCAAAGAGGATAGTGTGCTGGGGCAGATTTAGGAGATCTCCACATTATCTAATCACAGGAAAATACATCATTTATTTATTTTTTAAAATTAAAAGAAATCATTCTAAACCCCATATAGGATACATTGATACTTCAAAAGCATCTGAAGGAATTTGAGATTATGCAAATATATGTCAATTAAATACCTGGATTACAAACAATAGTGTGAACAATGTAACCCTTGTTGAGCAGAGTAGGAATGAGATAAACAACAATGAATCCTATGCCTCCTGTCACACACATCTCCTTACCTTTATATGTCATTCTTTACTAAAAAACTTCTCCATTTTGGCGGGCTACGCTTGAAAATAATGTTTCAACGAAGGTTTTAGAGTATTTTTATTAAAAT
>VDFB02187528.1:0-25838 GCA_007258455.2 Sequoia sempervirens | reverse complement strand
TAATATCATTCTTGATACATATACTTACCGGTTACACTCACTTGAAGTCCACCTTCTAGCCCATTTAGTGTTATCCCCTCTCACAGTATTGTATGACTAGATATAAGTCCCCTTTGAGTTGTTTGGAAGACTACATTTATAGTTGTATCCTCATCAAGAGACACACAAACATAATGGATTAGTAAAATATTTTCATGGGTCCAAAGTTAGGTTTAACATCTTTTCTTACCTCTTGCTCAACTAAATGCACTCCTTATACGATGGCATATTCAATTAATTTCCAATCCTAACCCTAAACTTAATGTTAACTTTATCCCCTTGAATCTATTCCTAATTCTATCACTAACCCTAACCATGACTTGACTCTTGATCCTAATCTTAATCCTAATCCTAACCCTAATTCTATCTCTAACCCTAACCCTAACATTAACCCTGCCCCTCATCCTAATTCTATCTCTAATATTAACCCTAACCCTAACCCTAATGTTAATCCTAACATTAACCCTAACACTAATGCTAAACTAACCCTAATTCTAAGTCTATCTCTAACATAAACCTAACCCTAATCGTAATACTAATACTAACTGCAACCCATATGCAAATACTAACAACAACCATAATCCTAATTATATCTCTAACCCTAACCTAAATCCTAAACCTAACCTAATAACCCTAACCCTAACCTAAATCCTAATACTAACACTAACCCCACCCTAATCCTAATTCTATCTCTAACCCTAACCCTAACCTTAATACTAATTCTAATCCCAACACTAATCCTAATTCTATTTCTAACCCTAACCCTAACCCTAACCCTATTCTTAATATTAACCCTAACCCTAATCCTAACCTTAACCCTAACCCTAATTGTGATGATAAGCCCAACCCAAATTCTAAATCTATCTCTTATCACAATCATAACCCTAACCCTAACCTTAACCTTACCCTAACCTAACCCTAATAATTTGTCTTCCATGTCACATTACGAATGCTACTAGCATATATATATTATTTATTAATAATATATATAAAAACATCGAGAGATATCCTTCTCGAGGCATCTATTTTAAAATGATTTGTCACATAAAAGTATAATAGACACCTCGAAAAGGATATCTCTCGACGTTTATATATATATTATTAAGTATGACTAGATATAAGTCCCCTTTGAGTTGTTTGGAAGACTACATTTATAGTTGTATCCTCATCAAGAGACACACAAACATAATGTATTAGTAAAATATTTTCATGGGTCCAAAGTTAGGTTTAACATCTTTTCTTACCTCCTGCTCAACTAAATGCACTCCTTATATGATGGCATATTCAATTAATTTCCAATCTTCAAGTTTTTACCTTCAATTCTTAATCAACCTAAAATCAATATGGTACAATAACCCGCATCATCCATTTAAGCCAATTTTAGGTAGTTAATGAGTCTAATACTTAACAATTAGACCATTAATCAAAAAATATAATACAATAGCTAATAATATCTTCATTACATAGCTTGTATAATGGAACATAAATTTCTTAAAAATAGAATACATGCTTCCAACATGTTATTCAAAGAGGAAGAGAAATAAAGAATGAATAAGTACCCATAAAATTCACCAACATGATCCATGAAGCATCACACCTAGAAGCAAGTTCATAAACTTTATTACCAATAATGGACACCTTTAAAATTGATAATAGTCACACGTAAGGCTAGGCCTTAGAACCACCCAATACAACTCAAATTAATTGAACAAGGATCAATGCTACTATTTAAGCAACATTTATCCATTAGATAAAACAATATCCATATTCAACTATGAAAAAACTACTGACTAGCATAATCATGTATCAAGGCATCCATATTTGAGTCCAACAATATCAAGTATCTAGAATAAGGTACAAAAGGTGCAGCTAGGATCACAAAAGGAATGGGCCTTACACACACATTCTCTACTTAGCCTTATATTTTTCCATTCATGCTCACTTTTCATACTTAAAGTTTTTAAACATTGCAATTTTAAATCTACATGGTCATACCCTATTTGTAGTCACATTTTTTTTCTCCCCTACAATTTATATGCACTCCTCCATAATAAACACAATTTAAGGGGACTTTATTATATACTAATCCTATTTTCAACTTATCTATAGTCTCATTGATGACACACACATTTGCTTTAGTGATTCAAATTATTTGAATAAAAAAATGAATCCCTTTTCAATCACACCTTATTTAATTTCTATGTATTTATACTTTGACATGTATACACACATATTAAAATGGTAGTTGAATTTAGAGTGAAAATGCATAGTCAATCATTTTTATGCTCTTGTTTTATGCCATTTTGGGTCAATGCCTTAGATGCATGATTTTAGCACATAATTTGACTATTTTGGTACATTCACTAACGTAAGACCTAATTCTACACTTAGACATGCTACATTGTTCTATTTAGAACCTTTTCAAACCAACTACTAACAATTTACTCACCTTTTACAATATCACAATCATAATCCTATATGTGGGTAAGATTGTTAGTGTGATTGTATACCAACTTTCAAAATTTGAACTATTGCATTCTAAAGTGGACATTCTTGAGATCTAACCATTACTTGTTGATTTAGCACCAAAAATTTAAAATTATGCATCTAGGGTTTTTATATATAAAGGCATCATCTTAGGTCACTTAGACATCATAGAATGATCAAACACATATTGTAAAAAACATCAAAAGAAGTTTTCCTCTTACAAGTACATCAAGCATAAATTAATCCTTTATCAATCATCAACAATAATCAAGTCTCAACATTCAATTAAGGAACATCCATTGTTGAAGCACGCTTTAAGTACACTCTATTATATAGTCTCTTATTGACCCACATCAATGATCAATAATTAGTTGTTGACTTAATAGCATTCACTACCACCCTATATTGACATCCATTGCCACTCAATTATCTCTTTCATTTTTGTTATTAATTTAGTCTTGAGGCTTGACTAAAGTATAAGGAAGTCTTCAACTTCAACCCTTGTATAACAAACTCCACTATATTTTTTGCAGCGTTATTATTTCCTTGCTTTAGATGCCATCAAATAACCATGTATTATAGGTATGAAATATTAATTTCTATAAAAGAGAGGATCATAAAATTTCGGATAGGATTGTGCTTGTAGACATGATTGCTACAATGATCATGTCCTAAACATTTAGATTTTCAAGATTTAGTCGTTTCAACTATTTGATCCATACTCTAATCTCATATTTAAAATATTAACACTTTATCACAACATCACATCAAATAAAATTCAATTTCTATTGATTTAAAAATATCCAAACCCTAACTCTCTCATTTCTATTTAAACAATTTGTTATGTACATTTTCTATTTACTTTCATCACATAATTTGTGAATACTCAAAAACTTAATATCCCTTTATTTACTTCGTTGATTTTAACAATCTAGATATTTATTTCCCTTCAAATCTAAACAAAAAAAAAAACCAGTCCATGACGAATATATTTTTGGGGCTACCAAACAAGTCCAAAGTTACAAAAACAAAACAAAGGGTACAGCGTAACAAAAGCCGGAAACAATCTAGAACAAATTTACATTTGGGAAGCGCCAAACACCTCAACGACCCAAAAATTTGTTTATCAACAACTTTAGGTGGATATGCCACGTGTAATTGTGCAAATCTAATGGTTTACATATAGGCAGGTTCTTAGGATTACACGTTTTATGAGTTTTGGATATATACACAAGCTTGTATAATGGCAAGGACATCGACTATTAAAATATCTGTCTGCAATCATCTTATCTGATTACATTCTTACGGATAGTGTGGTTTGCAAATATCTTACACCTCCATCAAAAAGATTTGCAGAGTCCTTTCTATCCTTAGGTGCTCAAAGGAGCGAAACACACAACACCCAGTAACATAACAGTTTTTGACACTTGAATTTCATGGCCTTGCAGTCTGCATTTCGTACTTGCCCCACTCTTTCGCATTCTAATTGTTATGACCAGCATCCATATCCTACAGTAGTTCAATGTAAAACTAGTTTTTTCAACTCAACAAAAAAATCCACCAGACTCTCGAGCTTTAATTCTGCCCTTTATCATCATGCCCTTCAATTGGAATTTGCTGGGCCCATTATTACTAAAGGCAGATGCAGCAGCATACAAATAAAGTGCATGGTGTGGGACGGGCCTCTTTCATCTGTTCATTTGATGATGCAAGGGAAAAATTTCAAGGTATTACACTAATTAATAATCAGTACAATTCTTGGTTTGTTTCTTGGCATTGCAGTTTGTTTGGCTTGTTAAATGTTGTGGTGCCTTGTTTGGTGGCAGTTGACAGATGGAGTGAAGAACTATATACAGCAGAAAGTGGGCAGTGCGATTCACCATTTTGCCCCAGTTGTGAAAGAGATTGATGTTCGTTTGTCTCTCCAAGGTGGGGAAGTGGGAAAAGGCCCACCAGTCAGACGTTGTGAGGTACCTTCTCTCAACTCAGCATTTGATTTTTATTCAAAATTTTCTATGGTTATATACTAAACATTTAATGAAAGATGAAAAAAAATTAGTTGCCTTCGTTATTCCTTTATTTATTTTTTGGCTAAATACACAGACTTATGTTACTCTGCAGCAAATTCAATTTTAAGTTCATTATAGGGGGCTTTTGTGAGCCACTACTCAAAAACATCAATACAAAGTTATGGACCATCAAACTTCTATATGAGATAAGTTCTTCTAAATTATTACTCATAAAAGATGGGTCATCTCACAGGAGATGGATTCTTTAAACCACTCCTAATAAAAGATGAGCCATCGCCCCTGAGACGTTTTTTTGAATTACTTATTACTCATACAATATTGCCCATGAAGATTCTCTCGATTTTAGCACATAGTGGACTCCCTAAAATTAACATAAAATGCATAAATATCTATTTTAATCCTGTTCTCACACTTTGGGAAAGTTTCCAAAAGATTTGAGGTGCTAATTACCTTATACAATGTGGTTACTTTAACAATTGTGTTGTCTAGCTTCAGATGTTTAAACCGTTTGTATTTTAATGTCAGCCTTAAACCTGGCATATTGTCAGGTCAGCCGTAAACCTGGTGTATTGGCTGGCATCAATCTAGATTGTACAACACTAAACAAGGAGTTTTTCCCACTATGGGTGCACCTCCCAACAAAATAAGAAAATTTAGTTTCTATCAAGAACATGGCATTTATAGACCTACCCCGTCCTACCAAAGCAAGAAGAGATAGTATATCTGGTTTTGCAGTACAATCCATGGGACTCTGACCTTAGTGGTTCCAGTCAGCACATCTACAGGTGTAGGAGCAAGGGGGATTTTTCATTTTAAATTATGTTGGGGAGAGGATTTGGTACGTCACATTTTTGCACCCTAGAATGGTATATCTTAGGCTCTTAATTGGTACATCACATTTTTGCAAAAGAGCTTAAAGCTATTGTTTGGAGTTTTGGGCATCAAAGATGTAGCCACATCAGCTACATCTTTGCTGAGTTGTCCAAAAATAGCCCCCCAGAAAGTTAGATTGAAACATGTGCATTCACCATGTGATTGGTTGTTTTTTTAACGTGACTTGTGAAAATAGATACTTTGTGTCCATTTTTTAAGTACAAACATAATGGCTACTAGAGCTTAACATTACAAGTAATAGGTAAAAGTATTAAAAAAGAGGTGGTTACTACATTGCACCATAATGGTTATTGAAGCTCGCTCATCTATTGGGTCCTTTCCCCTTTATATTGATTGAATGCTCTTCCTTATCAGGTTTTGATCTCATTACAAAGCTCAAGAGTAAACCAAGCCTTGCCAATCCACTTACATAGCTTAGCATCAACTTGAATACCCAGATTTGCAAGGAAGATACACAGATCTATGTTACTAAAATCCCCTCTAGAGCATGTCACAAAATGATCCTTAGTAGTGGGAACTAGCTTGGGTAGAGGCAATGCTTACTTTAACAATCTACTAATTATGATAATATATGCACTGCAATCATAAGATAACTAAAAACAGCTCTGTGCAGTAAAGATGGCAGCCAAAAGACTTAATAAATAGTAATAAAGCAGTAAAGTCAATTAATATCTGGTATTTCACAATCTCAAAACTAGAATAAGTTAGAAAGTTATTAGACTTATTACAGTCCTATAGATCACCACAACAAAATGAATTAGCACTCTCAGGTCTATTATTGCCAATAGCTTGGCTTTTAAACTTGTTTCCATCCAATTTTTGTTTTCTTTTTGTCATGAGTTGTTGGGACTTGACAATGTGGTGTGTCTTATTGCCTTGCACTTCTGCATTTTGATATTTCGTCTGTTCATTGGAACTGAACTTTACTATCGCCTATGCCAATATCTCTTGATCATTTGGGAATAAAATTTACTGCGTCTATACTGATGCATTTGACAATTTTTCTTACTAATATGGTATGATGTGATGGGAAAATACAATTAACAAATCAGATGAGTTGTATCGTCTTTCCTCCGTTATCAGACTGACCTGAAATTGGACAGTCCACTAAATCAGTTCTACTTGTTCCTGTTATATTACATTTAGACAGTACACTTTTAACTCTATTCTTTTGTAGGGAACTCATGCCTCTACAATAGTTACGAATCATTTCAAGGTTTAATAGTTTATCTAAATAAAGTTTTGCAAAAGCATGAAAGAACTTTTGGACTGTAGGTAACGATATTCACAAAAAAACATGGAGTTGTACGAGTGGAAAGGGAAGCTGATAGCACGTATGCTAGCATAGACATGGTTTCAGATATTATTAAAAGAAAGCTAAGGAAGATCAAAGAGAAGGACGTAGATCTTGCACACAAATCATCCAAGGTTTGGGTGCCATCAACAGAATCAGTGAATGTAGATGAAATTCTTGACAAGGAGGCTCCTTATGATTTATCTGATGAGGAATGTATTTTTATTTTTGTTACTAGTTTACAATGTTTAGATATTTAGACTGATTAAGCAAATGTAACAGAAAAAGCTGCCCATGAAAGGTTACTGATATTTTGAATCAAAGGCATAGGGAATGTTTTCAAATCTAAAAGTAAATCTCTGTGGTTACTGAGTGACATGCATAATTTACTTTAACCTAGGGAAGTTGAACATGGCAAAGGTATGGGGTAGGAATGTGTTATGGGGATGAGTAGTTTTAAGACGATTCAGCAAGAAGGGACTATTAATGATTCAGATAAGTTTTCTTTGCTTTTCATTTTGCTTGGTACAAGAGGATCTTGAGGGTGAAAATAAGAAAGAGAACATTAATATGCGTATTGGGAAAATTTTGCTACTGCACAAGAAAAAGAAGTTTCCCCTCTTAAATAAAAAATTAAATTATATTGAAAGAAGATTTCCAACTCTCTGTGTACCTTAAAATTATTTGCAAATCTAAATGTAAATCATGTAGTTACTGAATGACACACATAATTAAATTTAAGCTAGGAAGGTTGAACATACCAAATTGATGGGACAGAAATGTATAATGGGATGAGTAGTCTTGGTGCAGTCTAAATCGGAGTGCCAAATTGATAGCAGACTAATGAAATTCACACTATCTCACATAACAACTAGATGGAACGGCAAATAGAATTTATTTGTATTAAATGTAAATCAGCTTTCAATGGCTCACAATTCTGTTGAGTATGAAAACCCTAACTATTACAAAACAGAGAAATGACATAAACTTGCCCCAACCATGGATTGACAAACTGTTTTTTTCCTCCTAGTTATTCACTTTCTTTCCCCTATTTTTCTCCATTGTTTCTCAATGTGCCCTGCTCAGAATGTTTCTCTCCTTTCCCAGAAATTGCTGGCGATGTTTTGTGTTTCCTTCGTGAATCTTCCTTGTTGCTCATGAACTAGGGCACCTTTTCTGTCAAGAATGGCCTGCCCCCTTTTTTTTGAACCACATTTTTTTTTCAATCAGTTTTGGATCACTTAAACTGCCCTAATTGTCACATGATGACCTGCACATGATTTAGCTACCAAAACAATGGCTCAAAGCTCTTGTTGGGCTGTTTTTCTTCAAGAAATGTTGCTGTTCAAAACACTTCAGTTGCTCTGTTTGATCACAGTTGAAATTATACCAGAGTTTTAACAGTGGACAAGTGTTCTCCAAAATGTTTGGATAAGAAATAATGCCAACAAAAAGATATACCACATGACCATATGACAGTTGGAGATATGAAAGAAGTCAAGCTGGGCAAGGATAAAGCGAAGAGCCTGAGGAGATCCACATCATCAAAATTGGCTTTTGCTACTAAAGTTGCCCTAGTTGCTACAAGAGACATAGTGTTGAAGAAATGAAATCATGAAGCTGAAGTTACTCACGATCAAGCTTCTGCAGAGACTGACAAGTTGTTGCAGAAGATGAAATCCATGATGCTGCTGAAGTTACCACAGCTTGTTGATGAAGATGCTTAGATGCTGCAGAAGTGACTTGTGAGTGGTTGACAATGTTTACATAGTGCTGACGAAGTGAGTTTGTGCTGCTGCAAAAGATGGCTAATTGTTATAGAATATACACTATCTCCCTCTAATACTATCGAAGTTAGCTAGAACAAACTTAGACTCTTTAATTTTCCAAATATGTCATTTTAGCAAGAACACACATGCAAAACCAAAATTTCATCTTAACCTACTTTGTTTTGATTTGGGGTGATGTGGGATTGCTTGTGAACCTAGATGCTGGAAAAGAGTGTCTGGATTTTAACTATGTAACAATTCTTAACATCAATGTTTTGGATTACAGTTAAAATCCAGAAACATTTTTTTCCAATATTATGGACTGTGGATATTTGATGTCTTTAACCTAGAAGCTTCTGCATCAAGCACACTGGATAAGTGAAATGTGCCATGAGCTTCAGGCTTATGAACGTTTGATGAAATCTGAAATTGAGATTTCATATTTAGCAACCTCCGATTCACTCATCCATGTTGTTTCTTTTGCTATTGTATTCTACCATTTGATCAAGTATTCTCTGTACTCCTTTCTTCTTCTCTTCTTTACCACTCATGAGTTTATTATTGCTTCAACCTTATCCTGTTCTTTCTTAGGCAACTACTGCATCTGTTCTTCCTTTAAATTTTTTGAAATTGTACCTTTCTCTCCATTAGTTTGTCCAAAATAACAATACAAATCAACAACATTAAAAATCAGGGAAATCCACTTCTTCCAGGAGCTCTATTGGAGAAACCTCTCCCTTTGCAAATTAGCTAGAACTAAGTCTCCAACTTCAGATTCTTTTTCCCTCTTCTTGAGGTCAACGCGCTTCTTGTATTTCATTGTAGTCTTCTCCAAATTTCTTCTTACTTCTTTATGCAACTAATGCATGTACTCAGAAAAATCCTTAGCTACAACAATTTATCTTCCCAAATCTGCAATAATTCTCAATTCATCTACCCCTGAAGGACTGTAAACATACACAATTTGAAAAGGGTCCTTTGCTGTACTCCTATTAATTGAGTTGTTATATGCAAATTCAGCTTGTGCCAATGTGGTATCCCATTGATTTGACTTCTTTGCAACCTAGCATCTCAACAAATTTCCAAGGTTTTTATTGAGAACTTCCATTTGTCCATCATTTGTGGATGATAAGCTGAGTTAACATTCAATTCCATGTCCAACTTTCTCCACAAGGTATGCCAAAAATGGCTTACAAACTTCGTATCTCTATCTGAAACAACACCCTTTGGCAAGTGATGCAATCTAGTTACCTATCTAAAGAATGATGTAGCAATGTGTTTCGCATCACTTGACTTCTTACAAGGTATAAAGTGTGTTGTCTTTGAAAATCTATCTACAACAAAAATAGAATCATGATCTTACTAAGTTCTTGGCAGCCCAAGAATGAAATCCATGCTCACATCTTCCCATGGTCTTTGATATAAAGCTGTATTTTGACTTTTCCCTTTGGCATGTTGGCAAACTCTACAACACTGCACAGTACTCTTCTGCACTCATCCTTGGCCAATAATAACCTTCATACACCTGTAATGTCCCTAATTGGGAATGCCTAAATCTGCCCTAATTTTCTTGCTTAAATAAACAATGAATTTAGGGAGTACCTTTCTTTTGAAGGTTGTGCCCCTGCACATGGGTTAGAAATCATCACCATAATCATTCTGAGTAATAGATTATAATCATCTATCACAATATCAATAATTAGTAATTAATCATATTACAAGTATTAGTAAACTCATGACAACATGGTAGGGTAAGTGAAGTTGCAGCAGGTGTCCTGGTAGCCAACTCTTCCAGACCCAAGGGCAGCATCCGTTGAGACAACAAGAAGTACCCCCTTGGCCCATGTGGGCTCATCTTGTCCCCTCTCGGGTGGCGTATCTAGAAGATGCCCTCTCGCTATACTCCCTCAGCAATCCTCCCTTCCCTTATCCATGGTGTGGATACTCACATTTAAATTAAAGTATCTATCAAACTCATTACACCATCATGGTGGGGTAAGTGGAGTTGCAGCGGGTGTCCTGGTAGTCAACTCGTCTAGACCCAAGGGCAGCACCCGTTGAGACAACGGCAAGTACCCCCTTGGCCCATGTGGGTTCATCTTGTGCCCTCCCGGGTGGTGTATTCAGAAGATGCTCTCTCGCTGTACTCCTTCGGTAATTCCTCCCTTCCCTTATCCATGGTGTGGATATGTATCGATTTTACTAACTCATAATCTCATTACATCATGATGGGTGATAGGGCATCTTGGCGGCTCAACTCCCCTAGACCCAAAGGCAATATTTGTTGAGGCAACAACAGTACCCCTTTGGCCCATGTGGACTCATCTTGTCCCTCCATTGGGTGGCATATCTAGGAGAGGACCCCTTTGCTATATCCTCTTGGCAATCCCCCTTTCCCCCACCATGGTGAAGGCATAAGCACAATAATGTAATTTCTAAATAAGCATATCAGCAAACTCAATATGAATCCATACCAAGAGTATTCCTTCTATAAATGAATAATTGATATCAACAAATATATATAACACTTAAAATTAACATCCCTAACATCAGTAAATAGTATCAATGAAATAACAAATTAAATGATCATCCCTGTATTATACATCAAATATTATTAACATCCTAATGACGATATTATAAATAATATTAGACACCAAGTATTATTACATCCTAATGATAATATCATGAATAATATTTAGTCATCACATAACATTACATCCTAAGGATAATATCTTAAATAATATTATACATCACATATTATTACATTCTAATATCATAAATAATCAAATAATATTATGAATGACATTACATATCAAATATTATTGACATCACATTGTAAATAATATATATATCAAATATTACTAATACCTCATGATCCTTACCTGTAATAAATAGCGCATATCAGATATTGTGATCTGCAGACTCTGATTTTACCACCGATCTGCCCTCTCTCCTCTTCTCTACAGCCAGCGATCTGCAGAATCTTTCCTTCTTTTTCTTCTGTCAGTGATGATAGCTTACTTAATTCCCATCCGTTTGATGCCTCCTTAGTTGGGCTTGCTTGCCTTTTATATATTCGATTCTAAGAGACATGACTTTCCATGTCCTCCTTACCCGTACCTCTCCAAGAATCATGCCTTTTGCAAGTTTATTAATCGCTGCTTGTTTGAATATTAGTCACTTCTTACTAATCACTTCCCTTAGACTTTGGTCTTAAACAAAATACTATTGCCTACGTGGGTGCTAATCACTGCTTTAGTAATGCTCTTGCTGCTGCTCATATATATGTTTATATAAATGTCTATTTTAAAAATTTATTCTTATATTCATTTTCTTTATATATATTTATAATATTTATTATATTATAATAATTATAATGATAATAATATTTGTTAATATTTATATTTTTATATTTGATAATTATAATTGTAATATTATTGCATATATATATATATTTTTCCCATTTATTTACATTTCAATGTTTGGTTGTTTTTTATATTTTGGTGTTGCAATTTTGGGGACATGACAGTCCACCCCGCCCAAGATTGTTTGCCCTCAAGCAATCATAATCTAAGATGTGCAATTTTAAGATGTTGCTTGTTGTGGTGATGATATTAGCTTTGATAGGAGTTGAAAGTTCTAACCCGGTGATGGTTATTCTAGTTATGAGGACAATGTATTGACTAATATTCTTAAGTGCTATTATTTCTCCATAACTCTCAACCCCAGAGTTAGAGTTTGTGAATCAGTATAACTTACATGAATTAGAAATTAAAGTAGACAACCAAGTAGCTCAACCAAGCAGACAAGTAGCTCAACCAAGCAAACAAGTAACTCAAGCAAGCAAGCGAGTAACTCAAGCACATAGGCAAGTAGCTCAAGCAAGCAACCAACCAACTCAAGTACACATGAAAGTAGCTCAAGCACACAGGGAACCAGCTTAAGCAAGTAGGCAAGTAGCTCAAGCACGGAAGCAACCAGCTCAAGCACGCAAACAACCATCTCAAGAAAGTAGGCAAGTAGCTCAAGTACGCAGACAACTAGCTTAAGCAAGTAGGCAAGTAGCTCAAGCATGTAAGCAACCAGCTCAAGCATGCAGGCAACCAGCTTAAGCACGTAGACAACCAGCTCAAGTAGATGGGCAACCAGCTCAAGCATGCAAGTAACTAGCTTAAGCAAGTAGGTAAGTAGCTCAAGTACGCAAGCAACCAGCTCAAGTAGGTAGGCAACCAGCTCATAATCATTCATTCCAATGATATTAAGTAGTAGGTTATTAAATGTTAATAAAATCTTGGTCAATCATTAGGTCGACCAAAGATATTCTACTATCCTTGGAGGGTTCAACCATAAGAGAGCATAGGAAGCATGACTTGATGGGGAACCTAGGATCCATCACGCCAACTCTTTACCTTTCTCTTATGATTTAGCCTCTTGGGTTTGCTTAGTCCCCTCCCCTATTATAGAACGCATTGGTTCTCCCCATTATAGAATGTTATGTCTTCCATTATAGGTTGCAATGACATCCACAATCGGTCACAATGATTGCCATTATAGGACACAACGTCCTTCGTTATCAGTCGCAATGACCGCCATTATAGGACGCCATGTCCTCCATTATTGGTTGCAATGACTGCCATTATCAATTGCAATGACCACCCTTATCGGACGCAATGTCCACCATTATTGGTCGCAATGACTACCATTATCGGACACTTGGTGTCTCAACTCCTCTAGACCCAAAGGCAGTACCCTTGGATACCCCAGAGGCAAGTACCCCCTTGGCCCAAGTGGGCTCACCTTGCCCCCTCCCGGGGTGGCGTATTTAGAAGAGGTCTTCATTGTCTTGTTGGCTCAACTCCTATAGACCCAAAGGCAGTACCCTTAGATACCCCAAAGGCAAGTACCCCCTTTGGCCCAAGTGGGCTCACCTTGCCTCCTTCTAGGTGGCGTATTTAGAAGAGGTCTTCATTATCTTGTTGGCTCAACTCCTCTAGACCCAAAGGAAGTACCCTCAGATACCCCAAAGGCAAGTACCCACTTGGCCAAAGTGGGCTCATCTTGACCCTTGTTGGGTGGCATATCTAGAAGAGGTCTTCGTTGCTATCTCTCTTTGTAATACTCTTGTAAGGTCCTTTGTGTTGTGACCTTTTCACACATCACCCCATTCAAAATGGGTACCCCCTAATTTTTGCTCCATTTGAGTCTGTTGGGTTTGGTTTTGGGTAGTTTTGCGGCAATCTTTCCTTGTTTCTTATGTCTTTCTGGGGATGTACCCGTCTTTGGAATTTTGGCTAAGTTTGGAGTGCGTTTTGTCAGATTAGGGTTTTTATTTTTCAAGCTAGTTTGAGGTCAAATTGAGTAAGCGGATTGAAATTTGAGCTTGGAACAATAATCAAGAGGCTTCAGGCAAATTCCCATTAAAATTTCACTGAATTCTGACAACTTACTATTTTTAGTAAGTACTCCATTTGAGACCTTTTTCTCAAGGCTTTAGAAAATCCGACTGCTACATCATGTTTAGAGCCCTTTGAGCTACTTACCTGCCAAATTTGAGCCAATTCTGACTACTTGCTATTTTTAGCAGGTGCCTCAATTTAGGGCCTTTCTCCTAGGGTTTTAGAAAATTTGATCACATCACTAAGTTTAAACCCTTCTAGGGGACTTGTGTGCAAAATTTGAGCGAATTCTGAGAACTTACTATTTTTAGCAGGTCCGCTTTTAGCAGGAATGATGTCACTCGAATAACTTCAGATCTCCAATTTCCAAAGCAGAGCAGTGCATAACAAAAATGGCGTCAAACAGAGGTCAACAGAAGCACGCACAATGAAATTAGGGTTTCCTACTTTTGTGCCTAAAATGAAGGGCAAAACTCGAGAAAAACTAAAAATAGGTGTATCCCACTGCGATCAGAATCTTCCAAAGAATCTATCGGTGAAATTTGAGCGCATTCCGCATACTTACTATTTTTAGTAAGTCACTTCCAGAACAGGGCCTAAAATAGCAAGTGAGCGTAGTAAGCAAGTGTGAACAGGTCAGTCAAGTCATGAGGACCAGGATGAGCCAACATCAAGTTTGGAGAAGTTGAAAATTCATGAAAATCACAAAGACTTCAGGAGTTACTAAAAATGGAAAGGCGGGCGAGTAGGACAAAAAATTGCTTAAGTGTTCAAAATCCCCTTTATACATGAAAATACACTTAGGCTATGTTTGGGGTGAAAGTCTTCACGAAAAATGGTTAAGTATGAAAATCTCCCTCACACCACTCATGTGCGCCCTTAAGACAAGATGGAGATGCGCCTAAGACAAGATGGAGATGCGCCTAAGGCAAGATGGGTATGCGCTCCAAACACCTAGGGCTAGATGCGCCCATACACCAAGGAGGTAGGATCAAATGCGCCCCAAGGAGGTAGGATCATATGTGCTCAAGGCATGAGTCAAAGGCGCCTAGGCTAAGTGCGCCCATAAGAGGTATGATGGATACGCCCAACACACAAGACAAATGTGCCTAAGGGGGAAATGCGCCCATGAATGGAGACTGAAATGCACCTAAGGAAAAGATGACTTGGAATGCGCCCAAGACAAGATGAAGCGCGCCCTTGAAAGGAGGTCAAATGCGCTCCAAGTACCAAGTTAGGAATGCGCCCCTAGCACAAGTCAAGCTATGCCTAGCACAAGGAGGCTAAATGTGCCCATTACACCAAGGCTTGAAATGCACCTAAGGCATTGAAGCATGACTAGATGCGCCCAAAGTCAAGTCCACCCCAAGCACAAATGAGGTTATATGCGCCTCAAACACTCTAGGAAAATTTGCGCCCAAGGCAATGGGATGGTGGACCGCCAAGCACTAAGGTTAGAATGCGCCCATGAAAGACAAGGTGAAATGTGCTAAGAAGAGACATGACAAAATGCACCCATGGAAAGGGGTAGAATTTTAAAACTTGGCTAAGGTGTGGGAATTTTTAAACATCAAAGAGGAAATATTAAATGAGTAAAACTTTTAGAAAGAAAAAAAAAGATTCACCCATGAATATTTGAGATAGCAAAATGTTACAAGAAGCCAAAAGGGAAATTCAAAATTTTACATGGGAAAGAATCTTCGACAAAGGCAAGGTTTATGATGGATGGGACCTGCTTTGATGCTAACTCGCCCATCACCTCTCCAAAATTGGAAATTGCCAAGTAGTGGGAGGGGAAATTTAATGAGTTTGCTAAAATAAACTCCCTCACAAATTAGCAATATTCTTTGACATGATTATTTAAGCCACAAAATTTTCATTTCTTCTCACCATTTGCAAGTGCAAAGTTGTGGCTCTGAGGGTGAGGAGAAAAACGTTGAAGTGAAGTTGCTGAAGTGAGCAAGTCAAATCAGCAAGCTAGGTGCTAAGGGTGAAATTTTTAAGTGCTAGAAGTAATATTCATACTGCTGGAAAAAGTGTTGAGGTTTGGAGTTTGAATTTTTAATGCTAAGGCTCCTTATTTTCTAAGTTTGCTCCACATTTTGGCTATCTCGAGGTTATTTATTTTCTAAGTTTAAATTCTAATGCATATCTTTTGTTTTGCAGGATGGCTGAAGCAGGTAGAGGAGCAGCTGCAAAGACCAACAAAGCTGTAGGCAAGGTTGCGAATGCTGAGTCAAGCAAGGCCAATAAATCCAGGCAGGCGGTGATAAAGAAGTTAAGCAAAACATTTCTTCCAGAATCCAAGTTTACATCAAAGTTGGGAGAGCTAAATGATACGAATCTTGGTTCAAACAATCTTGGAGCACTTAGAGGTCGGATGTATGGGATAGGTGGCTATCCTCCATCAGTCACGACACATCAAATTATAAAGAGTGGAATTTATGCAGCTGCTGGTTTTCCACCAACTATCCAGTGTCTGGAGTTAATCTTGGAATGTGCCAACTGCTACAGGCTGGAGCGAAGGACTATTGTTTCCTCTAATGGCAAATTGTTTGCCAATCTTACACCTGAGGCCATAGGAGAGGCGTTTGGAATCCCTACTTTCAATGAGATAGTATACAGAACAAGGCAGAGGGCTGAAAGGATGTGTTGTGACCTTTTCACACATCGCCCCATTGCAAATGGGGACCCTTTGTTTTTTGCTTTTTGCTTTTTGCCTTGGCCTCACAACTGCTTATCACCAGTCTTTTTGCAAATGAGGAGTTTCAGTTTTGAACGGTCACCCGAGTCAGTTGGAGAAATTTGGATCATCTGTATAGCGGTCGCCATGTCGGCTTAGAGGCTGGGAGGCAGAAGATCGGTATCATTTCCAGTCAAATCCGGACCTCAAGTTTTTAGGGTTTCCTCACCCGGAACCCTATTTTTTAGGACCTACTTTTTTTGGCACTTTTGGGCAATTCTGGGATCCCTAGTTTTTAGGGTCTATTTTTGGAAAGTTGCTATTTTTGGAAAGTTGCTATTTTTGGAAAATTTCTATTTTTAGAAAGTTTCTATATTTAGAAAGGTCACGAGTTTCAAAAATCCACTCAGATGTTCGAAAAGAGCAACGAAACTCTTAGAAAATCGATTCGAAATTTTTTGAAATCATGGCTAAAATCCTGGAAAATCACAGAAAAAGTTTAAAAATCTGGAAAATTTGCTCAAAAATGGTGAAAAATCTGGTGAAAATCACGAAAAATGGTGGAAAATCTGAAAAACCAGTCAAGAAATCTGAGCAATTCATGGAAAAATCTGGAAATTCATTCATGGAAAATGCTGAAGTCTGTAAAAAAATTCGCTTAAGTATGGAGGAATTAACAGTCAAATGGTCAATGGCCTGAGAATGCAGCAGGTCCACCCAGGAAAGAAGTGTCAATGGCATAAAATCTGATCAAGTCCGCCCTGTCAATGGCTATCCAAAAGCTAAAGTCCGCCTTGACAAAAGCTGGGTTAAGATTGGCAATGGCAAACAAATGTATGAACTCCGCCCAGCTAGAATGGAGATGGCATGAAAATCAATGAAGTCCGCCCTTTGGAAAGGAGAATTTGTCTAAGAAAATGAAGCAATGGCTAGCTAGAAGCCAAAGTCCGCCCTAAGCAAAGTGGATAAGTGGCATGCCATGAGGGAAAGTCCGCCCTATGAATGGCAAGCAAAGTAATGAAGTCCGCCTTGGATAAATGGTAAGTGGCAAGAAAATTGACTAAGTCCACCCTTGTGTGGCATCAAAATGAATGAAGTCCGCCTATGTTCATATGTCTAATGGCAAGGCTATAGAGCAAGTCCGCCCAGCAAGCAATGACATGGCAAGAGTTAGACCCAAGTCCGCCCTAAGCCAAATGATGAGATGGCAAAACATTTGAGGAAGTCCGCCCTTGAGCAAAGGATAAAATGACTAAGGCATAGTCAAGACAAAGTTGAAATGGCAAAGAAACAACCAAAGTCCGCCGTGCTGAGGGGTAAGAAAAAATTAAAATATTGCCTAAGTGTGAACCTTTGGAAAATGAAAATATGCATGGCACTTAGAAAATTCGCCCAAGTGTTTAGAGAAATTTTTTGCCATGGCTAGCTAAATTGTGGAAAAATCAAGAGAATATGGCCAAATAAAATTGGACATGGCAAAATAATTTTGGACAAGAAGGAGATTTATGGCCAAGTAAAGTTGGACGTGGCTAGAGAAATGTTGGACGAAAAATATTTATGGCCAAATAAAGTTGGATGTGGCTAGATAAATTTTGGAAAAAAGCAAGAAAATTATGCCAGAGACTTTGGACGATTAAAATTTACGGCAAAGTAAAAGCGGACAAAGCAAGATTTATGGCCAAATAAAATTGGACATGGCGAGATAAATTTTGAAAAAAGAAAGAAAATCATGGCCAAACAAAATGGATGGCAAGAAAATCATGGCCGAATGAAATTGGACGGAAAGAAAGTTAAAAGCTTGAAAATGAAATTTATAAAAATCTTTCAAGGCTTATCTTGAAAAGCTATCTTTAGGAGAGAGAAAATCTAAATTTATTTATTTTGTTTCTTGCAGGCAGATGACTACACGAGGCGAGGAAAATGGCAAAGAAAGTGTAAAGTCCGACTGGAGGGGAGATGAAAGAGAACTTGGGAAGTCCACCCTTGCACATTGTAAGACCAACAGGAAGTCCGTCAAGAGTTTGGCATCATGAAGACAATGACAGGCACACCATCAAGTACATCCAACTTACGCAAGCCAAATTCAAAATTGAAGACAAATCCACCGGCGAAGTTTATTTGAGCACAAAAATGGCCAAAATCTTGAAGGTATTACAAAGTAGCCAAAATTTGGCTAAGTATGGGAAATTCTCCACCGAAAAAGTTCCAATTTTCCTTCATTGCGGCGAAAGCACAAGGGAGTTCCTCTCCAAATTCAAGGTACGTGAAGGAATTCCAAAGCAATCCAGGAAGAAAGACTTAATGACTTTTCAAGTCTAAACAGGTGCTCCAAGGCGAGGTGAGAAGAAGAAGCCAAAGCAATCCAAGATCAAAGTGCAAAGGATAGAATCATCGGCAGGAAAAATATTCTAAGGCAAGGACAAGGAACAAGACCAAAGTGATGAAGGAAGACATCCAGCACGTTGAGGTGGCGCCTCGTCATCTTTCGACCAATCAAATCATTCCAAATCAACATGCAACAACTTTCTATTTTATCTGTTGGTTCATATTTAGCAAAAAGGACAAGTGTCCTCGAATGTAATTTTCTCATTGGTCGAGGGATAGCAAACCCTAATTAGGGTTTTATTTGTAATCTTGGCCGTTGATCCTAAATCAATCTTGGCCATTGAATTGTAATTGGGGAGCCTATAAATTGAGCTCACCCCCTCATTTGTAAAGTATGGGAGCATGTTGCAAAACATGTTGAGATAAGCAACTGTTGTAAGATTGCCAAAGTAATAAGTAATGCATGCATTGTTTTGATGATGATTGCTTCTCTTATTTTGGAGTTGTCATGGTTCTTATCCCTCATCATAGTTTAGATTTCTTTTCATGTATGTTAGATGAATGCAAGATTTGATAAGTATTGATTTGTGGTGAAACTTTTGCTCATACTTTCTTTGAATGGATGATTTTCATTCAATGCGTAAAGTTAGCCTGAGCTTATTTTGTGGATGCTTAACTTTTGTCTGGATAATTATTGTTCGATTTGATGGTAGTTATTCACGACTTGAAAATCATAAGCACATTCCCTTGAAGATTGCACCCCCTTTGTGTAGTTGTCGTTGAGCGTGGCGAAGCAAAGCGTGGTTATTGGTTCCACCAAGTCAATACCGTCTCTTGAATTCTTAGGAGTAGATTAAAACTTTTGAAACCTTATCTCCTTTTTCAATTTATTTGATCCATAACCCAAGCAATAGAGCTTCATTGTCTAGACCTTCATTGTGAATTGAACAAGCCTAGCGTAAGTCCCTTTGTGTTACCAGCATAATCACATCAAACCATAGAGCTTATCCACATTCATCTTAAACATTGGAATTGCCATATGATCTTACTTGCAATCTTAGCATACGAGGTAGTTTTTCAAGAGGGGATAGAGCGTCTTTGGACTCTTTATTCTAGAATGTTTGTTGTGTCATAAAACACGCATCAACATTGAATTGGCGCTAGAAGGAGGGCATGAACGAAAAGAAATCTTTGCTACATCACTCTTGTATATGCTCGCCTCTCCTCCCACGCATCAACATTGAATTGGCGCTAGAAGGAGGGCAAACATTAGGTTGTTCATTTTTACAAGTGGAGGAACTTCAACTGGAAGGAACCAGTATGAACTTTGGAATGCCAAATCAGAGATATGTTAGATCTCTTTTATGCCAAAAAATCCAAAAAAGGTGAAAAGTTAAAAAATTCCAAGAATAAAAAATAAAAAATCAGAGATTTCTCAATGGATGGGCGTCCATTCCATATTTCTTGCTCTCAAGACAGTCTCGTGGATATTGCTCAGATTCAGGAAAATTTGAACGCACAACTGCACCCTAGGAATTTGTCCAAGTTTGCTTCACCAAGAAGATGCCGGATTCATGAGACTTCCCAACATGAAGAGATTAATTGCTTGACATTCCTGTCAAGGATAGAGCTTGTTCTCCAAGGGAAAATTTTCTTTTGGGATGTTCCCAAGCTAGGAGTGTTGGGTGTAGAACCTAATGATTACAACATTCCAGAGGTTATGTATGAGGCCTTCACAAGGTTTATACTCAGAATCAAAGGTCAGATAAAACTAGGTGATGTTCATTTGAAAGGTGTTTTGCTCCCTCGTTGGTGTCGGATTCACAACGCACCTCATCCAGAGTTCACTTGCACAACATGTGAAGAGGCCATCAACTATGCCAGATGCCACCTCGGATTACCAGAGCTACCATATGGATTCTTCAAGGACAAAGCATGGATTGAATATGTCAAACAAGTTTTTTTTGAAGAATGTACCACAATATCATCTAACAACAAGAAGAATAAGTCACAACAGGATAACGTGCTCGAGCTTAGGGATCAGGTAGAGGAGGATTGTTCCTTCATCACATTGGAACAAGAGGCCATTCAAGTAAAGATCAAAGAAGCAATAGAATACATTCAAGCAAGAGGAACCACCCAAGGCAACTGTCAATATACGGAAGTGAATGAATATAAAGAATTGCAAATTATTGAAGATCATCAAGAACCAGAAACGGAGGACTTAGCTCAAAGTAGAGATGGCGTGACAAATTTCCAACATTCATTCATCCAAGGAGAACATGAAGAGGGAAGTAATTCCAGTGCATTTCAAGAAGGAATAGCCATTGATGAAAAAACTCAATCATGCATGGACAAGATAGAAGAAATGGTAAGCGACTTGAGGCAGGATAATATGTTTGACGATCAATGGGCTACCAAGATGGAAGCAAAATATGAAATACATTTCGCATCGGTGCTTGATCCACTGTTCACAGTCATGGAGGAATTGCTTGATGAAATTGAAACAAATGAGACGATGCCTGATAAACAAGCAATTGTGATAGAGATAGAAAATGAAGAACAATTCAGGTTGGGGCTTGATCCATTGTTAGGGATTCAAAAGGAGCCAGTGCATGAAATGATCTAGATTTCCAAATGCCCTCTTGAATCGAATTCCCGCCCCATTCCACCCAGTTTGGATCGAGATGTTGATCTCCATGTTTCAGATGCAAGTGGTATGATTCACCATCAACTCCGACCTCCTGATAAAACAATGGATGACGAACAAGAAGTCATGTATTCGGATGAAGACCACCAGGTTGTATCTTTCCCTACTATTGCCTACAAGGAATATCATTTTGATTATGGAGATTTAGGAAAGAAAACTTGTTTATGGATTAATCATGGTCCAGGTGAGTTGCCCCAGTTACTAATCTTTCCTGAAGTTTTGCCTAAGTTTCAAATTTGTTCTTTGAAAGAATATTTTTCTGAGTTTAAAGATAAGTTTGCAAAACTTCGTACTGTGACCATTGCTTTGTTGCTACTGCACATCCTGAGAAATCATGCTAGGAGTTGTATATACTTAGGTCTCTGGACTATTGTTCGCTTAATTTTTTGTTTTCGTTTAGAGTAGGTTTTCTTTTTGCTTTGTTCGCTTTAGATTTAGTTGCTTTGTTAGTTTAGTTTGCTTGCCCGTTTTGTCTGCTTTCAATAAATGGGCTCCCATTTGTGAAGGGTGTTGTATCTTAAGAACTCTAGCGCCTGTGCAAAATTATGTTCAGTACATTTCTTGGATAAATATTTGCGGATAATCCTCAAATCCTAGATTAATTTTTTCTAAAGTATCTTCAGGTTAAGGTTAGTACTTGACTGGAAAAGGAATCATCTATTGTGTCTTGACACGCAGTCTTACAGTTATTATATCTTTCACACTTAACGAATTCTCTGAGTCATTATGGTCTCCCAGGTGAAGTCATGGCTAAGCAAATCAAAAGTCCGGCTCTAGCGCCACTATAATGCTCAAACCCATGTGAGCATCATTGCTTACAGGCCAAAGTATGGAAAAATGTGAAAAGAAAAGAATATCAAAATGAATCAAAAGAAAAAAAAATGAAAAAATCTAAGCATTTGGCTTTTGGGTGTGCGGACATCTCTACAGGCGTGCACTCAAATTGATCAATCATCAAAAGAGAAAAATAAGAAAATCAAAAGAAAAACTAAATCGCCGGAAGTAGAGCAATCTCCGTGAGATTATAGCGATAACCTTGTCGGGGCTATAAACGCTCGCTGGCAGCAAGGCTCTATCCAAGGATGCTTTTGGAGTTAAGACAAAATACACAAGCAACCATGATGGAACCAAAGAGTCAAAATGGTCTTATGAGACGGGAATAAACGCATTTGCACACACTTGTAACTACAGGATAAAGGGTCTCGATACAATTTCTCTTCCCTTTTGAGTACTCTTCTCAGCCAAAGGGTAGGTTAGTTAGAATTAATCTAAGATTCTGGGTTTGAAGTGGGTACTGTCTTTGAAATGTTAATGAACATTTATTCAGGTTGGCGCTAGATGTTGTGACCTTTTCACACATCGCCCCATTGCAAATGGGGACCCTTTGTTTTTTGCTTTTTGCTTTTTGCCTTGGCCTCACAACTGCTTATCACCAGTCTTTTTGCAAATGAGGAGTTTGAGTTTTGAACGGTCACCCGAGTCAGTTGGAGAAATTGAGCCTGGATCACTGTATAAACGTCGCCATCGCGCTTAGAAGGCCTGGGAGACGAAGATCGACTGTCGTTTCAGTCAAATTCGACACCTCCAAGTTTTTAGGGTTTCTCACCCCGGAACCCCTATTTTTTAGGACCTACTTTTTTGGCACTTTTGGGCAATTCTGGGATCCCTATTTTTGGAAAGTTGCTATTTTTGAAAAATTTCTATTTTTAGAAAGTTTCTATATTTAGAAAGGTCACGAGTTTCAAAAATCCACTCAGAAGTTCGAAAAGAGCAACGAAACTCTTAGAAAATCGATTCGAAATTTTTTGAAATCATGGCTAAAATCCTGGAAAATCACAGAAAAAGTTTAAAAATCTGGAAAATTTGCTCAAAAATGGTGAAAAATCTGGTGAAAATCACGTAAAAATTCTGGAAAATCACGAAAAATGGTGGAAAATCTGAAAAACCAGTCAAGAAATCTGAGCAATTCATGGAAAAATCTGGAAATTCATTCATGGAAAATGCTGAAGTCTGTAAAAAAATTCGCTTAAGTATGGAGGAATTAACAGTCAAATGGTCAATGGCCTGAGAATGCAGCAGGTCCACCCAGGAAAGAAGTGTCAATGGCATAAAATCTGATCAAGTCCGCCCTGTCAATGGCTATCCAAAAGCTAAAGTCCGCCTTGACAAAAGCTGGGTTAAGATTGGCAATGGCAAACATGTAATGTCCCCTTCTCATCAGTGATCAGCTTTGCAGTTCTTCAGTCTATTCCGGAACCCGTAGACTGGGATGAGGTGAAAATTAGGGTTTCTTGGGCTTGGTTTTCTGTGGCATTCATATTATTTACTATTTTTAGTAAATGCTTGTTGTGGCAGTTGCAGTTGTCTACTCTTAATCCTTAGCAGTTGGAGTAGTGTTATATTTTTGGTTTGGTCTTCAGTTGGCAAAAATATTAAATTAATGGCATTTTGTTCTATTTCACTGTTGACCCCCACCTTGGCCTAAGGAGTTAACTTAAAGTTGTTTTAAAGTGGGGCCATGAAGGGTACGCCCTCATCAAAGTTTAAATATTATTTATTCAAATATTTCTTATCTTGAAAGTGGACGCCACTTTTATTGTTTTGAATAAAGTGTAATGTTGAAGGCCTTTTGGGACGCCACTTGAGAAGTTGACTGGTCTTTGTGAAGTGGAAGAGTCTCTTGTGTCTTTTGAGCTGCTTCTTAGGCGATTGAAGAGTCTTGATGAGTTCTTATTTATTGAAGGTCTTGGCTCCAGCATTTCATCCATCAATTACCTTACTGTTATGCTGTCAAAATGACTATGGACATTTTGCTATTGCTTCGAGGATGCTACCTCCTAGCCCCTTCCCAATTTTGTGTTTGAAATACAACACCTAGTTGGAACATTGCTGCTTCTCACATCAGACTAGCAGATTGAGCAACAAAGGTTGAGAATTTTGGTGAATTCTACAGTTTTGAAGTTCCTGGTTTTGCTACAGCTGAAGCTGTTTTCTGTTCATATCTTGTTGAGTGATTTTTATTTAGTTCTGGGTGTTTGAGCAATCTAATTGTTGACTGGAGGCGCCAACTTCCACCAAAAATCAGAATTTAATTTGAAGTTGCTGATTTTATATTGCAAAATCGATTTTCTCAAGGGGCCGTACCATTTAGAGCTGCATTGGGATTCGTGCCAAATAAATTAAGGACTTTGGTTGCTGTTTCTGGATTCTAACTTGGGCGCCAGACTTGTAAGGTGCATTTGCAACTCGTTTCACGTCATTCGGAGAAGAATTGAGTGAGTTATGATAATTTCATTGATTCTCACAGTTGCAGATTGAAATTTCCAGTTTTCTGTTTTACATCAGATTGTTGAAGTTCTGATTTCTGATTTATTAGCAGCTGTTAGAGAGTTAAAATATCATTGAAAATCATCTCTTAATCTTGTGTATGAAGAATTCTATATTTCCTATGTAATTTGCAGCTTATTCCACATTGTACAAACTGTAAACAGTAGTACTGTTCCAGTTTAATTTGCTGCAATTTCTTTCTGTTTCTTCTCACATAAGTCCCCTGGATGGTTTACCGCCAGTGAGGTTAATTTGATTGTAATATCTCATACCCACTCATAGTGGTGAATCCCCACAGCATTGTGGATGCCCGCCGCAGCGGATGAATTGCTTTTATTTGTAATCTTTTCCCCCCACTGTTTGGTGGTAGCGTGGAATTGTTTTCTCATGGCTGGTTATCCACCTAATAGTTCATAATTTCAATTTCTTAGACTCCGTCATATGTTAGCACCTCGCCCTCAGTGGGATCTTGAGTGCACATTCTTGACGTTGAGTAGTTCTTCCATTCTAGTTCAGTTTCTTCTGTTCAAGTTTAGTATCTTCCATTCAAGTTCGGATTTTTAATTTGAGGCTAACGCTAATCCAATCATCTATTGCTGGTTATTTTGTGTTATTCCTTCGAAAAAATTGGTTAGCATATTTCAAAAACAAATGTAAGCGAACCGCCCCGCCTAGAATGGAGATGGCATGAAAATCAATGAAGTCCGCCCTTTGGAAAGGAGAATTTGTCTAAGAAAATGAAGCAATGGCTAGCTAGAAGCCAAAGTCCGCCCTAAGCAAAGTGGATAAGTGGCATGCCATGAGGGAAAGTCCGCCCTATGAATGGCAAGCAAAGTAATGAAGTCCGCCTTGGATAAATGGTAAGTGGCAAGAAAATTGACTAA
>VDFB02187526.1:0-15273 GCA_007258455.2 Sequoia sempervirens | reverse complement strand
GAGATTTGATTTTCTTGGCCAATGGATCAACAGATATAACTATCTACTAGGCACTGCAGCTACACACATGCCCACATCAAATGACATGCATGAAGTTTCCCCTTCGCAAAGACAAGCTCGCCAAGTTTCCATCTGGAGATGGAAAGTCAGTGATGGAAGAGCATGTGGCCCCGTTAATAGCAGACTATGGAAAAGAAGCCCAGCAATCCCTTCTCATGACCTGCCCGTTTTGGGTGAAAGTCTAGCCTGGATAGCATCACTAAACTCAAAACCCCAACTCCATTAAGTACCTCATATCATTTAGATTTGAGATTTACTTATCTGCCTTATTTAGCTTAAACTTTGAATCATTTTCATCCAGATCTAATATGATTTGCGTTGCAGGATGTTTGTGGGTACTCCTGATTTAGAGGGGCAATATACAACCTGAGGTTTTAGATGCTTATCACCTTTGATTGTAAAAAGTCTTAAATTTCTTCTTTTTGGTGAATAACCCATGTCCGTGTTCCATTCTGTTGAGCTCATATTCTCAAGTAAAATGGTTCACTGTATTTAGATGGGAGAGAAATCTTGAAACCCACCCACAATCAATGAATTGCTACCCATCCAAGGATCCCCAAATTCCAAGTGTATTTGTACAATCTAAGCCCAATTAAGGCCCTTTTATTTTTTTCTTGTCTTAACATCTCCAGTTGGAGGTGTATAACAAAGGGGAATGAATTTTCTATGGTTTGCAGATGCCATAGCCACTCCTAAATATGATCTTATTTTCAACTCTTTGATTTGTTCACCTCTGGTCATAGCAGAGATCATCATAGATGCTCTCCCCATAATCAATTTTTTCTTTTTGCTTAACTACAATTAATTGTTGCTTTTTTGGGATGCATAAACTTCAGAGTTTGCTGTCTTTAGTCGTAAAAAAAAAATTCCCTCCACAATTCTTTTGGGGGATTACAAGAAGAGAAAATGTTAAAAACACAGAGGTGGTATAAGGCAGAGAGAGAGTGTGTGTGTGAGAGAGAGAGAGAGTGAGTTATAATGTTGCTTTTTTTGAATTGAGTTAGAGCTGAGAAAATCTGGTAAGATAAATGTCTCTTATCCTTTCCTTCTTCAGATCAGCTGATTTTAATGTTTGTTATCTATGGCCTTCACATATTTTTGCTTGTGATTTTAGGGGTATGGAGTAAAATAAATTCTCCACGGTGGGTTGCTACATTGCTTTTGGCAAAGAAATCAAACCCCCTCTGTCAAAGTCTGCTTTGTTTAGTAATTTTTATTTTGTTTTCGCATGCAAATTCTCCACTTCTTGCAAACCTAGAGAAGAGACTATACCAATGTGTTTTTCTTGGAAATATAGAGCTGTATTTGTGCCATAAGTTCTACTCATTTTTCTTAATTTATATGCCATTATTGTTTTCAGAAGAGCAATACATGTCTTTAGGACTTTTTACTTTAAAGTCTGAAACACTAGAAAATTCCTTTTCCTCTGATCTTAGATGACTGAAGTCTGAAACAACACTATTCTCAATTTTACTATGTTTTTCTAATTCCTGAATCAATGGTGTCCTCAATTTCAGCTCCTTTGGCTGACTAGAGACAGCTAAAACATTTGTTGTGTTAGTTTTTCACTCCTTCATATGCCTTGTGTAACTTTGAATTGTATGAGATGCTGTTTTCTATTCACGTGAGTTGTGTCAATTTGGGTGGTCATGAGTGGTTCTCTGCTCAGAAGTCAATAAGGTCTTTTCCAGATCTTGATTTTCCATGGTTACATTAATCAATCATTAAGTATTGAAATGATGTTTTCTTAAAAGTTTTGTTTTGGGTACAAGAATGGTCCGTTTTGTTATGTGGGGTGGTCCTTAGCTATTGTATCATAGTTTCTGAAATAGGAATCCAAAGGAGAGGCAAGCACACAACTTCCAACCCCAACCCCAGACTTGGAGGAGATGGATGTGGGTGTGGGTGTGGGTGTGGGTAAAGAAGATGACTTTTAAGCTACATCTTGCTTTCTTGTTTTTTATATAACATATTTAGCTGATAGGCTTTTAGTGTGAGTATCAATGTTCAAAATCAGCCGGATACTCTGTCTCACACCTGACACCTTTTTGCATTCACCAAATTTTTGAAAATCACCTAAATTGTTAAAATTTGTCTGATAATACTTTGGCTCAAATTGCTGTACGTGTAAGGCACAGATTTATCTTAAAGGTATTGGAGTGAGAGAGCTTTGAATGCACATTCCCCGTTCCATACAAAAAACTTGACAGGTATTTGAACCACCCAAAACATTTGACCTGTCCAAACAAAGCAATACCTCATTTGGTTTCATGTTATTAGTTCCGATTTTATTTGATCCAGTGGGTTACAAAAGAATAAAGATTGTAAAAATCTTTAGTCTAAATTTTACTGACAGCAATATTCTTGATTTAAATACCTACTACCAGCTCCTCAATATCTATAGTAGAATAAAAACTACTATAAAATCAATTTTGTTCTGTTCAAAATACTTTTAATTGCATGGAGAAGAGGCAAAGAAAGAAGATATGCATGCCGGAGGATTACACTATCAGTTGAGAAATTAGCAGTAAGAGCAGTAAGTTGTCTCTATTTGTTTTATGTACTTCATTGTTTTGCCTTAAAGATCGATTTCCCAATTTTCAGGTTTCCATATAGAAAAAAATATGTTAATTCTTTATGCATTTGTTTGAAGGTAAAGAAAGTTCAAGGCCTCCTCATCCTTCTCATCGAAGGAATGTTTTTCTATTTTGTTAAATAGTTCACTTCTCTCCTTCAAATCCTAGGAATGAAAATTCTTCCAAAGAACATGGACATTGTATGATTGGTGTTTACTACCTTATTCAATGTGCCTTGAATGTAATCGAGTAAACAGAACAGATAAAACTATCAACTATAAAAGATTCACACCAGCAATTTGCATGAAGATATCTCAATATATTTATTCATATGCACTTATATAAGTTTCATTCAGGGAATGACTATATATGTGGTCCCCTTTCTCGTGTACAGAGAAGTATATTAAGTGGCTGATGGTTGCTGAGAACTTCCAACTGTCGGCAACTACCAAGGGCAAACACTTACAACTGAGAAACTAATTATGCCGACTAACAGAAGACTAATAGAATTATTTTGTTAACTACAATGGGAAGCAAAACAGTTGACATAATTGACTGTGATAAGCATTGCATTTATTTTTGCAAGGAATTACATATAAGCAAATATGGGTTTGGATTCTCAATTTATATTTTAAATAGCACTCTCTGTTGTCCTACTTATTTAAGTGCGACCATCCACTGATTCAGACCAGCTTGCCTGGTGGCCATGGCTCCTTGTTTGTGCTGCTTACATCCTGGTACGGCGGACTCTATTTTAAAGTACTAGATAGACCAAAATTGACAGAAATTTTTTGTATGGTTATCTTTGTTTTTTGGCAGCTTTCAATGACATTGTTTATTAATAATTATTGTCAATTTGAACAGATTCTCTTATTGAAAGGATTTGTACTTTTAATTGAAGGAATTGAATTTTGTTGATCAATACAATTTTTTCCCAGATTTTTGACCTTTAGCTGTTGAAATCATTTAACTTTATTGGAAAAATTATTATTCTCAATACAACAAAGCACTTCAATTAACATGCATCCATATTTCCTATCGACGAACACACTGCACTTCTTAACAGTGAAGGGCTAGTTAAAAGTATTTTAACTTTCTAGCACGTCAGCCTCTTTAGTAAAGAATACCTTGAATCATATGGAGCAGAATTAATTTTTTGTCATTGTAAAAGGCTTCCACAATCTTTAAAGTGGCCAGTGCTTTGTTTCACAGCAGGAGATAGTGGCAACCGGTCGACTATGAAACAATCAATTTTAGATGCCAGAAATGCTATTCCACTGAACATCTCACCTCTCATTGCCGCATAAAGAGGGTTAACAAGAAAAGAAATCAATCCTCATGTGAGAGACACACTTGGTGGGTGGATGCCAAACCTAATCATTATGTCATACACACACATAGATATACATACACACATATATAAAAGTATTTTGATATATCCTTAATTCATGTATCCTATATTTAGAAAATGAGAAATATCCATCCCCATCCCCATTCTCAGTAACTGTGCTAGTAAAAAAGTAAATAAAAAAGTGCAAATACATAAATGATACACAAAATGAAACATCAAACCATTATTTTATAAATGAACAGTTAATTCTGACTTTTCCATGGTCTAAAATAATTATCACAAAATATTAATGTAATAATAAGAGTCCAAAATACTATACAGTCAAAAGGATTTGGCTTGGTTGAATGACCCCTTTGCATATAAATTTACAGAATCGATGAGAAGCATCCATATGGGCTCCTGTTTATGTTTTCACTTCTGCTAGACATCCACCCAAACTAGTCCCACTCCCATTCCATGCTTCCCCCATTTTAACCATTGGCGTTTGATTTGTCTCATCATTAGTAACCATCTGTTCTAAATAAAAATGAGAGAAAATTCACTAAACTAAAATTTAAATTTGTTAAAAAAAAGAGCAAACAGAAAAGAAAATCTTATAATGTATTACATATTCTAAAAGTTTTGTCAATCGGAAAAGAGCTCAGTAGGTGAAAACCTCAAAACGGTGCATTACATTCACCATTCCTCCCATCCTTCTAAAAAATGCTTTAAAAGTGTATCTGTGTTAAGTGGGCCCCTTACCTTGTAATTATTACCAACATTAAATGAGAAAAAGATATTATTATCACTAAAAATAAAGTAATGAATATTCATAAAGAGTCATCTTGAATATGACTAAAAGCACATAGATATATAAGCCCCCCTCAAAAAATCAAATTATAAAAAAGGAAAGTATTTTCTTGCCTTACCTCTCTGAATCTGCCCAAGAATCTCCTCACAAATGGCTGCTATAGTTTTCCAGCTCCAAGAGGGAGATGGTGAAATGAAGTAAGAATGAGAAGTCTAAGGTTTGGGAGAAGTAAAAGGGTGTGGGCACTTGTTTTCTAATGCATATTCTTTAGTTTTACTGTGTTTTTTCTTTCTTTCATTTGTGATGTCATTGGGGAACACCCAAGTGCCCCTGGGACAGTCAGGGAACACCTAGGTATCTCCTGACCTGGCAGGAGGATGGTTGGGCATCCTGTCCTTCCTGGAATAGCATATAGTGCATCTCAACATCCATAAATCATCTTGGACAACTCCCAGCATCCCCTTTGTCTAAATTTTTTGTGTACAGCCCCTAAATGAAGCTTGGGGACATCTTGGACTTGGTGTGAGTATGTCGAGGATAGCCCAAGAGCACTTCATCCCTACATGTCCAAAGTGGCAAGGGTCATCAACATCGTTGTACCAAGCCAGGGATGCCTTCCCATGGTATGACTTGGGTACACATTTATAAAAATATTACAATATCCTATTTCAAAATAAAGAAAATTAACCATAATAAACAAAATAGAAATTACTCAGTTTAGGTTTAATTATTTCTCTGTGTTTATATCATGTTTTTATATTGTATTTAATTTTATCTCTGTTTTTATTACAATGTTCCAAGGGGATGTGCGCCCGCCCTTCCACCCCAACCCCCCAAAAAACCCACGTTTCCAAGATGGGGACATTTTTGGGATGCGGGGACTTGGGGGAAATGTTCCCCTCTCGCACCACCACCTTTGTTGGGATGCAAGGAATGCCACCAGGATGCCAAGACATTTGAGGGACTCCAAGAAGTCTCCTGAGCATCTCGGGGATGCCCAAGTGTCTCCAGCAGCCAGATGGCAAAAAGGGGGTTTCAAAATTAAAAAACATAAAATTTTCATTGATTTTAAAGCCCAAGGCCGAACCCTAATGGCCATGGGCCCCACCTAAGCCCCACAAACACTATAAAACGCCCTCAAATCCTCATTTTAACTCACAAACACAAATCAACAGCAAGCTGATAGTGTAAGTGTGAGAGTGAAAGAGTGAGAGTGAAGTGCTGCAAATGCAAGAGGGTTGAGGAGGAGCAAGAAGAAAAGGAAGAAGATAATCTACGTCAAGTTGCAAGGATTTTTCAAGCAAGAGGTAGGATTCTATGACTATTTTTTTTATTAGTTTTGTATTCATATTCATAGGCATGGCTGCATATTCATATTGTTATCAACATTGAAATTTGAAAATCAAAAAAATCATATACTAAATTGCAAATTTCAATTTTAATTTGTAAGTTTTAAATAGTTATGAGTTTAGTTTTAAAATTTCAATTTTGCAAAAAATAATAATTATGAACAGCAAGCTGTCATATTTTTTATTTTTTTATTTAAGTTTTACAAATTACTTCTATTAGTTATTATGTTCAAATTTATAATTTTATTATTTTTTATTTTGTCAAACTAGGATTAAACTTTTGTGTATCCTTTGCTTTTGCGCTTTGTGCGACCTCAAGTAAGAAAAACAAAAGTGAAATCCTTGGTTGACAAAGTTGAAAGATTAAGAACAAAGATTTTTATTTGTGTATTCTCTGCTTCTATGCTTTGTGCGACCTGAAGTAAGTAAAACAAAAAGAAAATATTTGTGTCTTAATCCTTTGCATTATGCATAGTTTGAATTTTAAAATTATAAACTTATAAATTTTATATCATTTATTGCAGTGTCACTATGAGTTCTCATGGCATGAGTGAGGATGAGGTTGAGGTTCAAAGTGAAAATGAATCTGATTATGCACCTAAGGCTAACGAAAATGTAGAAGCAGAGAAGGGTGAGCATGAAACCCAAACTACCGGTTCCATTGCGAGTGCAGCTGCAAATCTTAATTGCCCCTCCATAAAATTGACAGATTTTGCTAAGGGTCCCTTTGATCCTAAGTCTCCTTTAAAACAATTTGCTACAAAATTACAGAGCAGGTTGGGCCATCTGGGGCACTAGGTTGTGGAAGTGCCACTTTTGTAACCTTGAATTGTAGGGCAGTATTACCAAAGTTAATGTCCACCTCCTTCATATTCGACGAAAAGGTGTAGATGTATGTGAGGGAATGGGAAGAAACCTGAAATTTAGGGCAGAGATATGTAGGCTATGGGGTGGTCCAAGTAGTGAAGACAATGCAATTGCACCTTCATAAGCTTCTTTGTCTCTAAGGTCAAAGGGTCATCATAGCCAGCCATAGGGTTCTACTACTAGTTTGCAGGCTTCTACTACTAGTTTGCAGGCTCAGAGGCAAGTTGCACGTATGCTAGTTTCTTCTACTTCAAGGGCCCAAGTAGTAGAGGCTAGGGGGAAACGCAAGTTGACAAGTGATGCTCCTAACCCACTAGCAAAATTATTCAATGTGCAAAATAAGGATGAGGCAGATGACGCCATTGGTAAATTCTTCTTTGCCAATGGCATTCCATTCTATGTGGCTCGCTCTCCTTATTATAAGGAGGCAATGGCAAAGGTAGCAAGGGTAGGACCATCATATGTGTCACTCAAGGAGACAAAATTGAGGACCACAATCTTGGATAAGAACTATTCCAAAATTAATATGTTAATGGAGAAAATGAAGGAATGTTGGGTGACAAGTGGATCCAGTAAAGTCATGGATGGGTGGACAGACATTAGGCATCATTTACTCATCAATATCATGGTTACATGTTCAGAGGGCCCTTACTTTCTTATGGCAATTGATTGTTCAAGGCATCGCAAGGATGTTGATTTTCAGTTTCAAATCCTCAAAGATGCTATAGAGTAGGTTGGGCCACAAAATGTGGTCCAAGTAATGACAAATGCGGCCCATGTGTGCAAAGCTACAGGGAAGTTAATTGAGGCAGCTTATAGACATATTTGGTGGACTCCTTCTTGTGTGCATGCCATGAATAATGCACTCAAGAACATGGGAAAAATTGATTGGATCAAAGCAATGGTCAATAATGCTAGAGATGTGCAAATGTTTATGTACAACCACCAAACTTCACATGCACTCTTCAAGACCTTCTCTAAGAAGGAATTCTTGAGACCCATCGAGATTAGATATGCATCCTATTTCATTCTCTTGGAGAAAATGCTTGAATTGCAAGAGGCATTACAACTAATGGTTATGGCAGTAGAATGGAATCGATGGCACGAGTCCAAGACAGAGCAAGGGAAGAGGGTAAAGGATGTATGTAGTGAAGAGTGATGTCTTTTGGGGCGATGCAAAACACTACTCTTATCTTCTAGGTGATTAGATATGAGGATGCCAATGCACCTAACCTTGGAGAGGTGTATGAGTGCATTGATTCTATGTTGGACCAAATGAAGGTTATCGTGCGAGAGGACCCCATATTAGCATTTTACAATGAGCACATTCAGCCAATCATTCATCAGAGATGGGAGAAGCTCAACACTCCCTTGCACACGGTTGCCTATGCATTGAACCCCAAGTGGTACATGCAAAGGCCTAATAGAGTTACACCCATATAGGATGTTGAGGTGAAGGAAGGGTTCATGAGGGCCATCCAAAAGATGCATGGTCCTGTACAAGTTGGCATCATTCGTACTGAGTGGAAAAAATTTGCCACTCTTAGGGGTTATCCTAAGGAGGCCAAGATGGATAGGGTAACTATGGCACAAGAAGACCCAATTTAGTGGTGGACTATGCATGGACCAAATTGTTTGACTACATCTCTAGCCATTTGTTAGCTATCTCAGGTTTCTAGTTATCTTGTTGCTGAGAGGAACTGGTCTACTTATAGCTTCATCCACTCCCTTAAGAGGAACAGGATTACCTCTAAGAGAGAAGCTTGTGGTTGTACATAATGCCTTGCATCTCATTGACTGCAACACACTTTTGTACAAGGAGAGTCCAGTATCGCGATGGGATGTAGAGCCGAGGGGCTAGCACAAATTGATGAGGATGCTACACAAACAGGGATGGTTGGTATTAGTATGGAGGAGCTTGACCATATGGAGTCCAAGTCCAACAATTCTAGTGATGAGGAGTTTGGGGATAATTAGAGGCCTCACTTCACTCCATTTTGTTATTTTGAACATTTGTTATCATCATTGTAATCATCATTATGAAATCTTGAATATAATACAAATTTTGAATTCGACATTTTCATTGTTCAATGTTAAATTGTTAATGTTCACTTCAAAGTTTAGTCGTTTCTAAGTTTTACTAGTTGACCAAAGTTTCATTTTTAATTCTTATACTTTACATCTTTTTATATTTTTCAAGTACTATATATATTTGAGCACCGCCCCCCCATCATCGCCCTGCCGCCATCCCCCCACTGTCCCAAAACTTAGGCCCTTGGTCCCCTGTCCTCAAAACCCATCCCTGTGTCAAGAAACTCCATGGAACTATGTTTTATTATGACTCTTGTTTGACAATCAGGTCCTTCTCGAGTATGGCAATATCTAACCAGTCAGGACCTGTCATATACAAGAGCTCAATAGTACCAGAATTGTGCCTGTATGGGTACAAGAGCCTCCAAGGAAGTATTTGGTAATGTAGCTTTTTAGCAATGATGGAATTCACTTCTTCAAAAGCTTAAGAAAATCAACTTGAAGCAATCAAGTATATGAAAAAACCCACCAGGATATGCATACTAGCAGTCAAAAGCTTCCTTTTTCTGCAAGCACTAACTATCTCCATGAATTCTTCCAAGCTCAAAACAAGGTACTCAGATATCTAAAAAGGTAGCACAGGTTTCAAATATATTTCAAATAAGGTTTACACTTTACACTTTGTCCTCCTAAATTACTGACAAAGTTATCTTTCAAATGAATTGTATAACTAGCCGGAAAGTCTACTCAAATATCTGTTACAACTTACAGAACAAGACAGTCATCCTATAACCAATGAAGTAGGCACTTACATCTTCAAAACTCATGGAAAATAGATTCAATCCTTCATTGGACTACCCCCCAGGGTAGCAGCAGCATGAGGTACATGGAACATTATACAGTCATTGAAGCCAGATCACAAGAAGATAAGCAAGACCAGCCCATTCATAAATACCCACAGATAGGAATTCATTTAAATCAGGGTTACAAGATTTTCCATACTCAGCCAGCCTGCTGCGTCTGAATTTGGGCAGGCCCAAACAAGGGCTGCCAAGTCAAAGCCTGGTAAAACTGGCCCTTAAATAAACTTTCTAGATAGAATTACTAGATGTCATTGTTGGAAATCAACTGGTGTTTAGTATCAAACCTGTGCCAATTTTTTGCCGAGTCTGAGTCAAAAATCAGCCTGCCATATCTGAGTTTGGTAATACCAATTTAAATGCATTAATATCGTTGGTTTCTCTGCATTAGTGCATGTTACAGAAAAATTAAAGAAACGTGCAAAAAGGTTCATATGTGTACAATTCAGCTATCACTTCTCTCTTGCTTTTGCAAAAGTACAACTTTTCTTATCTTTTCTCTCATTTTCATCTATTGTGCAATCCACCAAAGGTATTTTTTAACCGGTAATTTCCATTAATCTAGATTCTACAATAACTGCTTATGTTTTAGATTCTATTATAATATAATTCCATACATGAGTAGAGAATGCAAGGCCATGGGATGGTACATATGCTTTGCTGGTAGTGCCCTACTGCCTCTTCCTGATGTTGATGAAAGAAAAATCAATTGCAATGAATTTGAACTCAACCTTTGCCAGTCCTTTTACTTGCAGATGGGAAGCCGGAAGACTAGTTGCCTTGTGGCTAAAGGTCATGGGCATGTCTGAATATGTTAGGTTAAGAATCATTAATATCAATATGTTTAACCTATCTTCAAAAGAAACGCTCTTTTGCAGATCAAATATTGTGGGATGGGATTAAGATGTCAAGAGTGAATTGGGAACACTAATTAGTGAGTGTAATTACCAACAAAAGGCTGATTATGAATGTCAAATAGTACACCTCAAGTATCACCACAATAGGTTTGGTGATGAACATACTCCAACGATCATGGGGAATAATTATATAGCCCTATCGTCTCTTGGTGCTTGAGTAGGTGTATTCTACACTTACCCTTATCCATAGATGAAGCATACATGACATGATTAAGCAATGGCAACATACCGAAGTTGGAGCATAGGGAATCCTCGAGCATGAGGAAAAATCGGCCCCAGAAACATTGGTCCTTGAACTCACATTTAAAAAACTCTCTTAAACGAAATACAAGCACATATTAAAGCTGTAATGGTAATGGGGAACACTCAGTAGAACATGAAGAGGGTTCAAATCCACCTGTTCTACCCCACACTTCCTCCCCAGTCCAACCACAATAAGGTGGTCCATAACTCCAGAGGACGTTTAGAGAGGTTTCAATATGCAATTATGCAGAACATTCAGCCATGGCCCATTTTTAACATTCTTAAAAATGTGCTCAGAATTTACCCCATATCACAGAAAAGGCTGACCATAATCTCACTCAAGATTTGCATTTGCCAAGCAAACACAAAGAATTTTGTTTTTCGAGAAACAAATTAAACCCCGAGATGGATTACAGCATTTGGAATGCTGATTAATCACATTTGCTTATACAAAACACCAATTCACTTGTTAATACAAGATACCACACTCAATGGCAATGATTCTAAATGCCCTGACAAAATCTAGAATATGCTACAGTTAATCAGGGCTACATATAGGGATGTTACTACTGTTTTCACCGTTCAAGGAGGGGCTTACAAAAATGGGTACTTGAGAAATTATTCAAATATAGTTCCAAGAAAGAAACGGGTATTTGAACAAAGACAGCCCACAAAATTTTCAAAATATAAGACCACCAAACAAATGGATACTGAAACAAAGACCATCCGCATCAACATCAATATGCAATAACCAGTTTTATAATTAATTTAAAGAAACTTTGAGAACCAAAAAAAAATACAGATAAGTTTCCATGAGTATATATTGGGGAAACTATCCTACATTTACTGCTCAAACAGGCACTTTCAGAAAGTAATTGATCGTGAAACACAGACCAGCCATCTGAAAAGAGGTGCAGTTTTTACAGGTATGTTTCCATCAGTACAGGGAAAATGTTTCTTCTTTTCCTTTTATCTTTATTGTTTTTTCTCCTGAAGCATCTAACATTAAAACGTGATAAAACATGAAACGAATATAAAAATGCAGCACAATTTGGTAAAGACATACAGTTGAAAGATGGAGGCGTTTTTTGGTTGAAAAACTGACGTACTGAGCAGCAACATCTCCAGTTGCCCATAAAACTCCAGAACTTATAATTTGAGTTGGTACTGGATTCTTCGTTAACTGGTTTTGATACCATTTCCACGCTCCCAACATTCTCCGCTACTTTTCTTTTAATGGGTTTCTGTTAAAATAATGCACAATTCGTGTTTATACCTCTCTGTTTGGCATAGACCTTAAGATGACCTAGAATTAAATTTGTTCAATGTTTTTGTTGCAAGTGTGGCTTTCTCACTACGTTTAAAATTGTAAGGGATATTATGCTATTTTAAATGGTTTTTTTAAAATAAACCACATTACTGAGGGAAGAGGACTACATTAGTTTGAGCACCTTAACTTCACACTTCTAATTATCTTACTTAGAAATTTCAAATCACTCCCAATTTTTTACAGCAGCTTACTTCGCAAGTCCCCTACTTATAACTAAGGTTTTAGGGCCACATCATCAAATATGATACCACATCAGCATGCTTTTGTCAAGGTATCCAAAAGGCCCAAAAAAAAGTGAGACCAATACTTCAGTATCTTACAGCATGTTTTATTGAGTGCTGATGTGGAATCGCATGATTGGTTGCTTTTTAGATCAAAGGAGTACATTTTGTTTAATTATGGGTCGTCATCATCAACACTAACAACTTTAAAGTCACAACTATTGATCCAATATTGATAAAAATATTGTACATTATATAAACAACTACTATCATCACAACTATTGAAACATGCTCGTGGTCCCCTCTCCCCTCTATATCAGCACATCAAATATGTAACTACATTGCATGCTTGACATATGTGCAACATCTCGTACCTCTCTAAGCACTTGATTGCTATCACAATAAACCAAAGATCTCTCTTCTCATCTTAAAGGAAGTCCCAATGTGCTTCTAAGCACGCTCACATTCAAAAGTAGGTATTGAAATGAAGGCAACTAAATTTGGGAGTCTAGGCCAACATAGAACCAAGTCACACCAAATAGATTGATTTGTATGATGTGGCCTAGTCTACAACACCAAATTCTTGTTTGGAAAAGGCATCTCAAACTTGCACTTGCAATGTTTGTTTTAATGTATTTGTATGCATTCACTATTTTGTCTTCTTGTGATTTTGTCTTTTTTTAGGAGAGTGGTCTCTCGTTTGGCGGATGGTAAGATTTTTTATTTAATGAGTTTTGACCCTCATGAGGAGTGTAATGAACCGGACTATTTTTTTTTGTATTTTCCAATTTCACTCATAATCAACACACACCCGCTAAGGTTAGCTCTAAAAACCAAAACGATGTGGAGCAACTCTAACCAAGATGTACACTTCGTGATCCCGATGTGGGCAAGGTGTCACTTTGGTCGAGGATCTAATGCGTATGCAAATCGAAGGGAACTCTAACTAAGGATGCGCTCTGTGATAGACGTGCATATGGTCGAGGATCAAGATGTAGATGAGCTTTAAGTAACTCTAACCAGAATGGCGCCGAAAGTGATGGCGCAGCATGTGGTCGAGGATCCCTACAACTACTAACTGAAAGTAAATAGGCGGCAAGCCAGCCTCTTCCACTTATTCAATGGGAAGTACATGTAAATTCAAAGAGGAGAAGAGAGAATTGCTGACAATACTACTGTTCAACTTACAATAAGTTAGAGAGCCTGTCAAGAACACAAGATTAGAAGCTTCAGATGCTGCAATAATTTTAACTAATCTCCAATGCCCCCAAATCCCTTTAGTATCAACTTCTCACTCACTAATGACTTTTTCCCAAGTCTGATATGACTGATTATGACAGAAAATTGCACAGACCAGCAACACAGTAACTTACTAAAATGCTCACAAATCACTCTAAACTCACCCAAATCACATGAGACTAAATGCATTCAACCCCTAATATGATGGCACCCCAAAAGTGACTGAGAAACCAACCCAAATAACTCCTATTTATTTTGCACGGAAATCAATGCATCCTCAGAAAAGCACGGCCCTCAAGGGGGGGCGATTTTGCTCCATAAAATTCCAGACACATTTAAAAAATCTGAAACTTGACATGCTAGGTCGCCCTTGGCAGGAAATCAGATTGGTTCAATACCCAGAACTGCAATATTTTAATTTCAAAAGATATGATCAATTCTTACAATCAGCTGTGATAATCAACAACTCCAGAAACAAGACTAAATGCAAGGAAACGGAACTAATATGCTGGTAACTCAAATGCAATACTGAAAACAAACTTACTACAATCTACCTCTCAACTAGTTGCTATCTTTCAAGCAAGAAGATGAGCCAAGCTAGGAGGTGTGCTTTCCTCGAAGCAATTTGTCACCATTTCGGCAGCATGTCTTTACTGAAAATATGAGATGTCCAAATGAAGAGAAGAAGCCAACATTTATAGACTGGAAGAGAATCCTCTAGAAGCTTCAAGAAGGGCGCCCTAATTTCAAATTTGAATTCAACTTATTTCCCTCCAAAGGTGGCGTCCATTTCTCAAAGCAATATTTTCACTTTATAAAAATAAATCTCTCCTTCAGTAGGCGTCCCACTTCTCCAACCCTTAATTTGGCCTTAAAAATATAAGTTATCTCCACATGAAGCATTTACCCATAAAGTCCCCCTTTTTAAAACAACATAAAGTTGTAATGCTAGGCCAAGGGGTTATAATATTAAAATATAACATTATAATATAAAAATAACTTATCTCTCCAGAAAATGCATCCAAGGGCCAAAAATCAAATTATCAATTGAACTAGTTGAAGATGAGAGCCAACTGTACTGTAGCCAATAGGACCACTGCCAAAAATAGAATTTACTAAAAATAGTAAATTCATGAAGTTGCTCGAAACACCAAACCGACTATACCACTGCGAAGCTATCTGAAAACCCAGAAAGAATCCGCAATCCAATTTCCAAGCCTCAAGCAACAACCTCCTCAAAAATAGGAAACCCTAATTTCACCATCCTAGAAATCTCCTGGACAGGGCCAATGGTCAACTCCAAACGATCAATTTTGAGTAGCGGACATTACAAGGAGGTTGGTGTCCCTCTTTGAGTTGGCATGGTTTGGCCATGTGTCAACATCTCGTGGCGTGTGTAATGTCATCATGATGAGAGTTACATGTGATAGATTCTATGA
>VDFB02187525.1:0-24492 GCA_007258455.2 Sequoia sempervirens | reverse complement strand
GTGTAGACATGAAACAAAGCTCATTAACACAATAACAACAAACGATAAGTCTTAATTCTAAATTCCCAAAGAGGTGACGACACCTTTTCAAGGTGTAGATATGAAATAAGCTTATAATCACAAGAACACAAAACAATGATCATCCAATCAAAGTGAACAGATATAGAATAGCAATATTACAGGAAAATATGGCTTAGCATATATTACTATCGCGTGCAAAAGTTATGTAAAAATGAGCAAAAGCTCTTATTTATAGACATCAAAAGGTGTAGGGAACCATAAAATCACCTTGAGTCAACTACAGTCTTGCAATGCATGCAAGATTTATTGCTAAACCCTAATAAATAAAACTATACAGTTAACTGGAAAGCTACCATCAGTTAACCGGTACAATTAATCTAAAAATGGACAATGTGCAAGCATGAACGTCCTTATTGAAAGAAAAATTAACTGGAACACTACCATCAGTTAACGTAAACCCTAAATACAATTCCAAGTGAATAAAGATAATCCCAGAATAGACATGCATGAGATGAGACAGCGAGTTAACTTGAAAAGGTAACGCCAAGTTTAACTCCTATGTGTAATGTCTATCCTGAGAGGTGGGAACTGAAGTCTACTGGTTGTGATCTCGAGCAACCAATCCCTCAACAAGATTGTTAACTGTATCATTGTCTGGAGCACTGATACTCTGCCGAAGTATGCTATGTCTGTGCAGCATATCCTCACCGGCTGTGATATGAGACTGAAGTTCACCTTTGCTCCTGGTTGCTTCATCGAACAACACTGACATGACTATGAGCTAATTAATCTTACAGCCAACGGTCTCCCCACTAAAAATACTATGAACGAGTTCTTGGAGCTCTGACTACACATCAGTAAGCTCAACATACACACCACTCTCAATCTGATACCAACACGGTAAGCGAGATACTAAGGTGCTCATAGACCAGAGTGCACTAGTGACGTGCTCTCTACTCTTAGCCAATTCTGATGCCATTGTTTCCTCTATCTTTGCCTTGAAAACCAACTGTGTTTTCCAAGAGTAGATAGCCTCTCTATCTTCTGCATCTGTGACTAATTGATATGCCACACTCAAGTGAGCAATCATAATCTCGTCGCAGGGTCTATTAATCACCATGTCTCGCTCCTGATCCTAGAGACGTAGATGGAGTTCTCATGCATTGTACTGCAACTGATATAGCTCTGTAAGCATAGAACGACCTCTAGCAATGAACTCTTCCTCCCATTCCTCCAAGTGCTTTCCATATGCAACTAAGTGATCAAGCTGACCTTGTTCTGCTGGCGGCTCGAGCATCAGCGGGAGTGTGGCGGTAACATCTGACCTATGTACAAGGCTAGAAATGTACTAATGAAGTTGTCTGATATCAGCCTTGAGGGCTGCCTTGTCTTCTCCGTCCTTCAGCATTCTATCCCTGGCATTGTCTGTAGCAACCTGTAGGTGATCAACCTGAGTTTGGAAAGTGCTACGACCAAGGTTGACTGTGATAACCTCGAAGTCCTGAGCTTCAATCTCATCCAAGCTCTTCCCCTCTAGAGGTATGGCAGTCTCAACGACAATCTCCATATCAACATTCCTCTCTACATGAACCATGTTCTTGATCCTCTTGTCTAGCACATCCTGGTAAACATGATCGAAGTCTAAATGATCAAGGACATAGGATGGCTGCCTCCACTTCCTTTCTAGTTGAGATTCAATCCAAGACTAGTCTCGGCTAATGCCACTGGAAGGATCTATACTAGCAATAGGAGGCTCCGACGAGAGTGAATATGTAGAGGAGCTACTGCGAGATGGAGAGTCTAAGTCCAATTCAATGTGAATCAGGACTGGTGACTACTTTGGGGCTCATGTAGGAACTCGAGGCTAGACCTCAGGCACTGGAGGACTCTATATTGGCCTCTGAACTGGCTCTCTAACAGGATATCTGACAGGCTCCATATGTGTATCAATGGCAAGCACCTTACCTTTTGAATTGTTTGGCACTTGACTTTTCTTTGGAGGATTACTCCTCTTCTTTTGTTTGGGTTTAGACGAGGAAGGTAGTTAAGGATCCACCACTGGTGGCTCTGCTCTACGCACATTTACCCTCCTGGTCTTCTTGTTGTCGAAGTAAAGTATACTGTTTTGGATAACTCTACTTGACCTCTCTTTTATTGATGCATACTCTTTGGCGTACAAATCAACTGCCAGCAGCGGCTGTGTGTCAACTTGCTCTCTGAAAAACTAAGGAAGTACTTCTCCCTCATCATTTGATAAACCTCCCACATCTTCTACCAAGAAAAAAAAAATCTATGAGAGAGAGAAGCAGTCGTAGCTACATCTGCGGACTTCGAAGTCGTCCTCGCAATTTTCCCAATAGTCCTCCATAGTAGGCTTATGGTATGCACGACCACTAAGGCATGTTGTGTAATGACCCCAAGGATCATAAGCACATATATCAACAAGATACTTGAGACGATACTTCTCTAGCTCCTGTCCTGCAGCTTTGGCATCAACTGTCGTCCTGCACCAATATATTCCGAACTGCATGGGAAAGTTGGCAGCCTATTTATGCTTGCAGCACAAATGATGATGAACATCATGTAACTACCTCAGGAACTCCATGAAAACTGTCTTATCTGAAGGATAACATGGAAGCATGGATGGATTTCTTGTAAATCCATATAATCAGATGTAGGTATTGTTGACGTGGTTTTTGTGACCGCACCAAACAGCAGAACAAAGTTGCCAACGGCTACCTTATCCTCTCTTGAACAAAGTATTCAACATGCTAAGATTGCAAGTAAGATCATGCTTTCAACTCCAAGGTTCCTTTAATGCGAATAGACTCAATTGGCTCGATGTGATTTTGCTGTGTTCTTACGAGGGGACTTACACAATTGTTCAGAATACTTGCAGTAAACAACGGATATATGCTGTGAAAGGGATTTTGTGCGAATGATTTGGCTTTGAAGTGCGAGTTCCCTAAGGCTAACCAAAAGTATGCGGAATTGAATGGCTGCAGAGATTTCGAAAATCTAAATTCTAACCTGAATGCAAGGGATGTTATGCTCAATTTCAATGAACTTCAAACAAACGTTGTCTAGCCTCCTATTGGACAGCCTCGACAAAGTTAGTGCAATCTTCAAAGGATGAAAGGATGTTCAAATCACGATTCGATAATGCAAGTACCATCACAACGATGCATAGCTACACATGAATCTTGATCGAAGTTAAGTATAAAGTATTCCAGTTGACCACGCAAGACAAGCTTACCATCAGTAAGATTGTTAGTGGTATGGATCAAAGAAGCTCACTTACATCAAACATAAGCATCCATATCTAACTATTAGCATGAAATTAAGTCCTAGTTGAAGTCAAAGGAAGAAGAAACCTCACAACTACTCACAACAAAGTTTGAATTCACCATCAATGAAATGCTTTATTATGATTAGCCTTTGTGACAATCTCTTACAAAAATTCTCAAAGGGAGAATTCCCCTTCTTCTTCAAACAATGCAATGAAAACTACTCTAACTCAAAAATATCTACTCTCTATTCTGCTCCAATATCCACTAATTGCTGACTACTTCTGATTCTAACTATTAGATTACAAATGAGGGGGACTCCCCCTTATATAGCTGGCCAAGTCCAACGGACGGTCCAGATTGAATTACAATGGAGGGCTCAGATCGAGCCACCTCAGCCCTAGACAAGTTTTGCCCTAAAAACCGCCAGAAGGTGGAGGAGTGGTGTCATAAATGATCCCAAAAATAGCAGATTCCTCCTTGACCACTATGAGCAATTAATGCCCACTACCCTTCTAGAAGATTCTCGTCCATGACTCGAATTCCCTTGCTCTTCTCTCTGACCGTGTATGCTACGAATCGGGCCAGCACCTCATCAACCTCCTCCTCAGAAATTGTTGGAGTAAGATTAAGCTGATATTCCAGGATAGCCACCATCTGCTCATGTTTTTCACAAGACTTTCCCCAAGCCTCAAAAGAATCCTGTGTACTCTGAATAATTGTTGAAAACGTAGAGATGTTTTCAAATTCAAGCTGGGAAAACGTCCTCATCTCAGAGAAGAAAGGCTGCAATCTTGCCTTTAATCCTTCCACCTCTACCTCCTCATGAGTTAGCCTCCTTGCGAACAACGCATCCAACGTGTTGAGGATACCTTCGTGAATATTCCTCATTGCTTTCTTGATCCTGGAGGACTCCATAGCTGCCGTGTCAAAGAAGCTCTTTCCAGTGAATGCCGCTGAATGCCACCCACGAAAATCATACCTGTCGCCTGCCTGGATCACTCCCTCATTCACCAAAGTTTGCGTGGGCACACGCATCAAAACAACAAGGCGAGGAATAGTTTTGTCTTGAAAAATATGGGTGTCTCCCCAAGCTTGCTCGACATTATCTAGGCGTGAAAGGATACCAGATGCATTCTGAAACGATGAGACAAGATCGGCCATGAACTTTTCTGCTTCAGCACGGACACCACTTATCCACTTGTCTCCCTCTCGTACAACTCTCTTCACCTCCTCAATCCCACTGATTGGCTCTCGTGGTAGCTCAGGCGGAGGCTCTACCACTGGATTCTCTTGAGCAACTGGATGTGCTAGATGTTGCACATATTGGACCAATGCCTTGTGCTCCTTTTTCAACCTTTTATACTTCCCTTCCTTTTTCACCAGCCTGTCCTTCAACGCTTGGAATGAACTTTCAGCTTCCTCAACCACTTGCACTCTGGAGGGACGTCCCAATTCAATTGTGGTGATCGTGTAATTTTTTGGCATTGCATCACTTAAATCATGATCCTCCCGTGGAACAGCAATATGGAGGTTGCGTGAACCTGCCTCATTAGTCTCCATTCTCGTATACTTCCTCGCTCTCTTCCTTTTAGGCGATTTATTTGTTCTGTTTAGAAGCTCCTCCATCTCAATCGCCAGATCAGCATCATCATCCTGATCCCTCCTGATTGCCTGTGAAAGCCAATTGCGCTGAATGTCGTAAATAATAAGAGGCTGCTCTTCAGTTGCCTCCACTTCCCGAACCTCCTCCTGAGCAATATTCTGTTGAGGCTCAATTATCTCAATGTTTTGATCACTCTCCTCGTGAGCTCCAATGTCTTCATCTTCAAAGGCATAATCAAAGTGGGTGTCTATCTCCGTTTCCTCCCCTTCATTAGGCTGATTGGCACCTTCAGGGACGTTAGCACTTTGAGTATCCAACTCTCTCGGCATTGGTTGGTTAACCTCTCCAACCTCTGGCTCTTCATTCCTTCGAGCCCTCTGATCTGCAAACAGTGAAACTTCGCGCACACTGGAGGAATGGGTCACCAACTGGGTAGAGGACGTGTCCTCCGATCCTTGAGGTTCCGGTTGAACAGGTTCTTCCTACTGTGGTTGTGGCTCTGGAGGCTGGGCAATTTGCTTCTTTCTTTTCGCCAACACTGGTGGCCTTTTATCACCCATGAGGTCGTATGTGAGGGCTACTGACCTTCTCCTCAATCTGTGAACGCACTCCTCTACCCAAGCCCTTGTAAAAGTCAAAACAAGAATAGACAAAGTGTCTAAATCCGTAATCCTCGGTTCAGCCCAATCTGGTGGCGGAATCGGTGTGTTCTTTACTGATTCATAGTCTAGATGAATTAGCCTGGTATCCTCTTCGACTTGATCCGGCACTTGGACCACTTCACATTCTCTGATTAGTTTGAGAGGCAACCTCGAAAACATTCTTTTCCTAATCTCAGCCTCGTCTCCAGCGTTCGCCCAAAAATCCTCCAAGTGAGCTTTGTGTCTGTACTCTACTCCTTGAACTGTTCGAATCTTTCCCCGAGGATCAAAATCCTGCCGGCTGGTATGAAGAGTCAACTTATAGAATTTCAATTCATCTTCAGCCTCCTTGGCTGCCTGCAAAGTAGGGCATTTTTCAAGTGAGTTTCCCAACACAATGGGAAAGTGCAAGCCTCCCTTCTTCTTTCTCCTTATGATTTTGTCGTAGGCTACCAGTTGCCTAGACAGCTCAAGTAGTATCATCCTGTTCATTGGGTACCTCGGTAGTCTGTAGACGTATGAGTCGTACCCTGGCAGCCTTAAATAAGTAAACTTTGGGAATTGGACGAACCAAAACCCGTATTCTTCTATCAACATCTGTGCCTCTTCAAATATTCTCTGTTGCAACCTCCGCTGAAGGGTCCTTGTGATATACATGGTGAAAGCATCATTTACTCTCTCGAAGTCAGCTATGTGTGTGAGATGCAACTGTCTACAAGATTCGTGAATCTTGAACTAATTAAAACCACAGCCAATTGGTTCCTGGTATGCCAACCCTCTGTATTTTGTCATCCAAGCAAGCATGTAAATAACATACGAGCTCATGTAGAATGTTTTCGTTCTCTTCAAATTCTGAAACTGCTCATCAATGTTGTCGCTGATCATCTGAGCCCGATTTACTTGCACTTTTCCTTCGAGCACCACACTAATGTAAAAGAACATCCATGGCTCGAACACAAATGACTGTGGGCTGCCGTTAACCCTGCTGAGCAACATAATTATATCGCAGTACTCCTGTTTCAGCTCCTCTGAAATTATCTGCTTTGGCAGCCTGGCAGCAGGAGGCTTTGGCTTTCGCATCCAAGTGGTGTTAATTCTCTTCATGCACTTCTCGAAAGATGTGGCATACATCTTGTCAGCCTTTTCTTTGGATTTATATAACATATTGTCTATAGCCAGGATCCCAAATGCCTCACCAATTGCGTCAGGTGCAAAGTTGGCCAATATCATACCATCCACAGAAATGATAGTCCGATCATCTGAGTTGTAAAAGTTGGCGCACTCCAAGATCAGCTCTGGACAACGAACTGCTGGCTGGAACTCGGCCGCTGCATATAACCCGCTCTTGACAATGTTGCACGATGCCTCTGTCGGAAGATTGCCACCTTTCCTGTACATTCTGCCCATGAAAGCCTCGAGGTTGAAAGGCCCAAGGTTGGTGTCCGTCAAGTTCGCAAACTTTGATACGATCTTTGACTCCGGAATGAAGGATTTCTTCAAACTCTTGATAATCGTCTGCCTGGAGGTGTTTTCCTTGACAGCTTCGTTATTCCCAGCCTTAGCTCCAGCTTTGCTTGTTCCGGCAATATCAGCTTTTCGTCCTTCGGCCATCTGCAAAACAAGAAGCAAACATTACACTTCAAACTTTTAAAATAAAAATCCTGTGAGACGGCTAGCGAATGGAGTTGGCTGCAAAAATAAATGTAAGTTAATAGCTTCAGCAGTAAACTTCGACTTTAAACTCCGAAAATATAAAACCTCGAACTCCAACAATTTGCAGCCAAAAGGATTTTCAACCCCTCGAAAGAAATTAATTCCAACTTCAGAGAAATGTTTCAAGTTTCAGCAACCTTTAAATCAACAACTTCAGAAGTTATAAATCAGCAACTTCGAAGATCAATAATTTCAAATCAGCTCTTTGAAAGTTATAAATCAGCAACTTCGAAGAATTTAAATCAATGAGCAAGTTCAAATCAGCAAGTCTCAATAATTTCGAATCAGCTTTTCGAGAGTTATAAATCAGCAACTTCGAAAAGTTTCAGCAATCTCAAATCAGCACTTCGAAAATTATAAATCAGCAACTTCGAAGGCTTCAACAATTTTAAATCTGATTTGATTCTAAACATTTAGCAACTTCAGAAAATTTCAAGCTCAAGCAATTTCGAGTTCAAACAATTTCGACTCCCAGCATAATTAAATGATTTCAGCTTTTCAACTTTCAACTTCGAAACACACTTCAGCTTTCAGCAAAATATTAAATCTTAGCAACTTCAAAAAACTTACCTCAGTCAACTTGGAGAAATAAAAATGCTCAACACTTCAAACTTTATTTTGAATTGCAGCAACCTCGCAACTTTAGATCTCAGCAACTTCGCAAATCTTTGAGAAATTCAAGCCTCTTGAAAAATCGAATTTAACACTTCTCACACTTTCAGCAACTCTCAATCTTGAAAATATTAAATCTCATAACTCAACAATCACTCTCAAATCACCAGCATAAATCTCAGCTTCGAATTGTGTGGGATGAAAATGAAAATCTTTGGGGTTTTTATAACCAAAAACTGGTGCTAATTTTAGCAGACGCCATTAATTCTCTTCATCATGACTTACGCATTTGCTAAATTTGAAAGAGAATATTCCAGTCGTCTTACAGTCATCATAGCAATTTGCTATTTAGGGAGATTCTTTCCTCGATTCAAATTTAAAACTTCCCTCCCGACTGCCAATGATTTCGAAAAAATCATTTTACTTCGATTTGAAATAATCTTACTGCTTTTTAAAATGGCATATTTAATTTATTAAAATATAATTCAAATGCCATTTTAATTTATTTCACCAGCGCACTTTAAAAATCCGATGTCAACATTTAAAAATGGCTAGGCGTAATTTATTTTCCATCCATAATTAACTCCGAAATAAATTCCCCATGATTAAAAATCATCCGAACTTTTAAAATTTCATGGGTCAAAATTAAAGGGGGAATTTAATTTAATGCTTAGGAAAATAATTAAATTAATTCAATTTCTCCGACTTAGGCAAATTTTGCAATTAATTGCCTAGAGAAATTATTCTCACTCCCAACGCCTTTTAATTTATTAACTTTTTTAAACATCATTGAATATTTTCCATCGAAAATCATCACTTGATTCTTTGTTTATCAAATCTCGACATTTAATATTCACTCGTTGCCTTAGGAAAGTTTTAAATTCCCCTCCTTCAGACCCAAGGCGCATATAGAGGTATGTGCTTTTAATTTAATCAAGAACAATTTCAAACGCCTAACTCCAAATGCCCCATTAAAAATTTAAATTTAACCTCTTCCTTAAAGGTAGGCGCATATTATACCATTAGCTTTTATTTTTAACGCCTTAGTCAAAATGTCTTTTTCAAGGGCGCAATAGACATGTAGAGCTTTCATTTCTCAGACTTAGAAACGTTTCAAGTCATTTCACTCTCCAAGGGCGCATATCAGATGCAGAGCTTTCAATTTGGGGCGCACTTATTAGGGTGAGCTCTCACTTTGAATTAGACTAACTTTAAGTTCCATGGCGCATATCTTCTTCTCCACTTCAAGTTTCAACATTTAGCGAAATTTATTAATCCATCCTCCTCAAGGCGCATACAAGACCTTGCACTTCCAGATTTGAGATACTTAGAAAACCTTCATTCTTCAACCTTAATGGCGCAAATGACATAGTCAGCTTTCACTTTTGGCATTAGGCGTAATATGTAACCCCCAACTTTCATGGCGCATTTCACAGGGAGAGCCTTGAGCTTCAACGTTTTAGTACTTAGAAAGTTTTCTCAAGCCTTTCTTGGGCGCAAATGACACTACCTGCAAAGGCGCATATGGCATGGTGCATTTTCACTTTTCTCCAGTGAGCGCATTTGATGAGGTAAACTTTAAATTGAGGGCGCATTTGGAATGGGGTTCTTCCATTTGGCAATACTTAGAGAAATTTCGAAATCTCTTCTTCAATGCTCAGGGAGGGTGCAAATGGAGGTGTGATTTTAGGCACAAATGCCAGAGGGAACTTTCACTTTAACGCCATAGTCAAAAAATTTCATGCTTTTGAGTGGGCGCATATGGGAGTTGAGCTTTTAGTTCAAACACTCAGGATATTTTCATCACTTCAAGCATAAGCGCATATAGAAGGTTGGTTTTTCATTCAAGGGCGCAAATCAATGTACGCTTTTAGTTTGAAAATTTTGCTTCAAGTCACCAGGCGCAAATCATACTCTCTACTTCCAATAAAACTGGGCGCGTATTAAAGAGGGAACTTTCAATTTCAATCTCCAGGCACAAGTGGGAGGTTGAGCTTTCACTTTATCACCTAGGCGCATTTCACATGAGCAACTTTAAGTTTACACCTTGGGCACATTTAGTGTATTTTAAATCCTCCTCTAGGCGCATATTGAAGTGTGAACTTTTAAATTCAATCTCTAGGTGCAAATCCATGATGGAGTTTTCATTTTGTCACTTGGGCGAGTTTGCAGAGAGGGGCGCATTTCATGTGTCAAGCTTTCAATTCCTGTGAGATGGGCGCATTTGCCAGTTGATGCTTCCAGTTTTGACTTAGGCGCATATGAGGGTCCTCACTTTCATTTTTACGCCTTAGCATATTTCCAGCTCTTTCCAAAGTCTAGGCGCATTTGATTACCTGAGGTTCCAAACCTAATGCCTTGGAGAATTTTGAAGTTACCTTTTCAAGGGCGCATTTCACCTGGGGAGCATCCAGTTTACTTGCCTTAGAAAAATTTCGAGGCTCTTTGCAAGGTGGGGCGCAAATCATAGGTCAAACTTTCATTTTTTTTTACTTGGGCGCATTTGGCACATGGTGTTTTCAGTTTTAATGCCTAGGCGCAAATCATAGGATTAGCTTTGAGTTTGGGGCGCATTTGCCAGGCTCTCCTTCCAGTTTATCACTTGGGCGCAAATCACACCTTGTGCTTTAAGTTTTTGTCACTTAGAAAAATTTCAAACTCTAACCACTTTGGGCGCATTTGGACCCATGGACTTCCATTTCATCATAGGCGCATATGATATGTCCAACTTTCATTTCCAACACTTAGTGAAATTTCAAGGCACCTTTTTACCCTAGACGCATTTGACCCATGAAGGTTCCAGTTTCGACACTAAGGAACTTCTTTAAACTCTTAACCTTGGTGGGCGCATTCCATAGGTCCTCTTTCCAATTTCGCCATGGGCGCATTTTACATGGGCAACTTCAAGTTTAAAGAGGGGCGCATTTTGAGGGTCAAGCTTTCATTTTTGAACACTTAGAAAATTTTCCATCTTTCTTCAGCTTCTCAAGGCGAGTTTTAATGCTGAATTTGAAAATTTATCCGTTTTAGCGAATTTCATGCCTTCTGCCAGATTTAGGGTGATTTCCTCTTGCTAACCCTAATTCGCCCTGACCTTCTATTTTTAGAAAGTTCCTTGAATTTTGCGCCAAGGACTGAATTTCGACTCCAGAAAGCCTAATTTTTTTTTATTTTTTTTTTTGCCCTGCTCTGAATTTCAACTGATTTGTGCTGTTGATGCCTGATACCTGTTTGCACCTGCTATTTTTAGCAACCTGCTAAAAATAGAAATTGCTCAGAAAGTCTTCAAATTTCATGGGTTGAATGCCTGAAGCGTGGTGATCGTAGCTGGATGTTGTTTTTGCTTGACTGTCCTATTCTGCCCTTGTTTTTAGGAAACCCTAATTTCTCTGTCCATGCCTGCTAAAAATAGCAATTATTTGATTCTTCATCCTCTGCAACTCCGTTTGTCTTGAAATTCGCGCCACGGATCCCTCATCACATGTTTGACTTGTGCCTGCTGAGTTTTGATGTCGGCCTGTTATTTATAGCTACTTCTGAAGTGACTTACTATTTATAGTAAGTGCTTGTTTCTGAGGCTTCCTTAGCTCCATTTGACTTGAAATTTGGACTGCGTGCTCCTCGTTGGTGAACTTGCCTGTTTGCGCTGGTACCCGAGATTGACTTTCTATTTATAGCTCGTGTCGAGAATACCTTACTAAAAATAGTAAGTGCTCCGATTGTCTTCAAATTTTTCCAGTAGACTCCCTGAAGGATGATGATCATGGTGGACACTTCAGTTTTGGGCACTTTGACGTCTGATTCCTCATTTTTAGCCTTGAAGCTCGAAACCCTAATTTTCTGCATGTTCCTCAAATGAGCTCCGTTTGACCTCGTTTCAGTTGCATGATGATCAGTTCGTGGTTCTGAAGTGTTGAGCAACTGCCTGAGTGGTATCTGCTAAAAATAGAAAGTGGCCGAAAAAGTGACTGTCCGGATGTTGGATGATTTTGCATGTCATACTGCCCGAAAAATCTTGAAAAACCCAGAAAAACCCAAAAAAATCTTCAACATGCAAGCACTTGTTAAAAATAGCAAGTTTCCAAAAAGTGATCAGTTTCATTTGCATGCTACTCCGTTGCGAAGGTCATGAAAAACCCAGAAAGAATCTCTGGACATGCATCAGAAAATGTAACATGTAGACCCTGAAATTTGCTCTAGAAGCTGGACTGCTAAAAATAGCAAGTTGTCCGTTTTTGCTCAAATTTTGTCCGAAATGAACTTGAAGTGTTCAGAATGTAATGAAGTTGTCAAAATGTGAAAATCTCGAGAAAATCAACCCCAAGTCGACACTTACTAAAAATAGAAAGTTGGCAGAACTCAGTGAAAATTTAGGGGTTATTTGCCGGAAGCATTGTAATAGCATTGTTAGGCTCAAAAGTTGACCAACCAACTCAATTTGACCCCAAAGTGACCTAAAGATGTGAAACCCTAATATCAGACTTGGTCAAGTTTTACTTTTTAAGCTCGCGGGCGGGAGCATCCCCGAAAAGCAGATAGCAGAAAAGAAGCAGAAAGAGAGAGAGAAAGACAAAAGCCAAAGCCAAAAGACCAGAATGGAGCAAAAATTTAGGGGTCCCCATTTTGAATGGGGCGATGTGTGAAAAGGTCACAACAGGTATATGTCGGGAACTGAATGAACTAGTCCACCCAACAATCCATCCATCGGTACTCTGGCAACCGCCGAGATACGGATGTGCAACTCCCAGTCCAACTTTCTCACTGTATAAACTAGGAAAGCCTCTTGAACACACTTGAAGTGACGTTCAACATTAGTGAACTCAAGCTGATCATAATAGTGATAGACTTTCTAAACACTGAGAATGCCAACCGTGTTTAACCCTCTAAACTGACCTTGGTAAGCGATCAACTACACGAGGTAAGAACACATGTGAAACTTGTTGGCAAATAGGAAACTGGTGATTTGCTTGTGGAGAACATCGCTGATGAAGGATGCCCAGTCATAATGCTCTTGCCCAGATATGATGCGACCAATGATGTAATACATCCAAGGCTAGAAAATGTTTGCATGTGCATGACCTGAGGCACGATTCAAAAGTGTGATTAGAATCGAGTACTCATCCTTGTACTCACCACGACCCACATTGTTTGGCAATTTGTTCCTCGTTTGCCTCAGCCATCACTCTGCCATCTTGCTTTGGCACTTGTCTATATCAACGTTGAATGCACGCTCACACTGCTCCATAGAAATGACCAGACTACTTGGGTGCTGAGGGATGCAAAAACTTCTTTCAACGTCTAGAGGCTTGAGACTGCAAATGACTCATCCATCTACTGACACTATCTCACAAGTAGCAAAGTTGTAACGCTTAACACAAGACATTATGAACTCAACACAGTGAATGGAGATAGGTATGGAAGCGGCCTCAAGCACCACATACTGCTGAATGTTCTGAATAATCAAATCTTTGATCTTGATTGGATCTAAGACTACCTCTGGCAGCACCTTGTGGAGATTCGTCTCAACTGTCCCAATGAAGTCGTGAGTTATAACTGATTTGGTCCTATATTCGAGCTGAGTGTATTGCATTTTGAAAAACTCGCCCGTTGACTGTGAACACGGCTATGTTCTGACAAGATTTATGGAAAGCTAAAAAATAGCCTATCGAAGGGTTATTTTTGGCGAAAAATATGAGATATGGGTTTTTTCTAAAAAAGATTCTAAGACAACCCAAAACGTCAAAAATGCGAAAGGTTGACTTCTACTAGACCATGCAAGGAGTTTTCAGCTGAGAAAATTAGAAACTCGAGAACTGATGCTCTGGAGTTAAAAATTCCTGAAAATTCAAGCACATGGATTTAACTCGAGGAATCTATATAGAATCGATCCAGATGATTTAATTTGCCAAAATTTGCCTGTTTCTGGAACATGCGAATTGAATTTGAGAAAATTATGATGAATCTGAGAGGAGAAAAGACATTTTTTCTGTGTTTTTCCTCTATCAAAATCGCCACTAGCTTCTCAAATTCACTGATGACTGTGAATTTGTACCTGCAAAAGGAATTATTGATGTCTCTAAATTTGATTGCTAACAAAATTGCCCAACTTTGCAGAAAATTCGCTCTTCCTGTGAAGAATTACGAAATTCTGAAGCTGGATAATGAATTAATGCCAGGTGCCATGTTTAAATAGAATAAATTCACACCTCAAAGGTGACTGCAAGATTTAAAACCTCAACTGAAAATAGAATGATTCTGATTGAACCCCCTCTAGTTACACTAACACTGTCTCGGAGTCCAGAATAAAATAATAATAAATATAATATTCATCATGCAATTTGAAAATAAGCATCAAAAAGGTGCCCCTTTGAATAAAATCGCCATTTAATACTTAAGCATGTAAAATAAATATTAAGTATTATTTTATTCAGTTGACAAACCACATAAAGCACTTGGACAGATTCGATAACTTTCACTGATTTCAAAAAGTCCTCATTTGACCTCATAGGCATCCATTTGCTCAAGATATGATGTTTTTTGCTAACTTCCTACTTTGTAGCTGACTACAAAGTTACAACTGACCATATTCAACACTGATTTCCGAGTGATTGGATGAGGTTGTGACCAAGATGGGATATTCATCGTGAAGCCTGCAAAGCAAGGATGAAATGTCTGCTAGGAGCTAGAACTGCAAAATCCATCATTTAACACCTCAAATAATTAGGCGCCCTTGATTAAATTGATTTTTAGACACCAGACTTAGCCATTTCTCCATTCATCCATCTGATGCTTGAAACTGCTGTCGATGATGAACGATGAACCCTACTGACTGGATGGTAGGTTCACTGAATGGCTGGAAGTATTCCGCATCCAATGACTGTACATAAGGCACCTGAAAGTTGCATTAGGGACCCCAAAAGCAAGGGCGCCCTTGGCCTGAGAAGGCTCAAACACCATTTTGTCAAAAGTACAACTCTCAACTAGATGCCCTACTTTGACCTCTGATATCAGGAGTTGAGGTGACCTGATTTGCTCACCGTCTGTCTCATTGCATAGCTAGAACAACTTACAAGAGATATCTCTGGAGGTGACAAGCGAGAAAACTGCTTCTAAGACCTCAAAGAGACGATAACCTTTTCTTTTTAAAATATACGCTCTAGACTAGCCATTTTCTGAGCTGTCTTCATTTTTCAGTATTCTACAAAGACCTCGCACGTATGAGCATTTTCCAAATCCCAGAAGCTGACGGTTGGGCTCGTTGGATAGCTAGAGTAATTCCTCACAAGTCTTGTGAAGACTGTGAAAGCTAAAAACTCCATTTGACAGGCCAAAAGGTTGGGCGCCCCTGGCCTACAAAGGCTACAGTGTATGTTTCATGTTTCTCCACCCTCTGATTTGCGTGCCTGGTAGAATCTCTGCCACGATCACTCGGAATATCGGATTGTCAAGCTAACTAGTGCGTTACGAAACTGGACTAGAGTAGCACAAATGTCAAGAAGACCTCATCTGCGAACTCATCCATCTCAAGGGTCATCTTGAAGGGCACCCCTAGGCTACAAGGGCGCAAATTTGGCAGTTGACAATTTTTTTGATAAAAACCCTCAATGCAATCTCAACTTCTGACCTTGACTGCCGAAGCTCTAGGTCTCGAATGTCTACATTCAATAGCTCATCGGATAGCCAGACCAATTAGGAAGAGATTGAATGTATCAGCAAGCAAGAATAACAAAATCTAGACCTCCTTTAAGAAGGGCGCCCCTGGGCTACAGGGGCACAAAAGCTATAAACTGATCGTCTTTTGAAAGATGCAACTTCTTGAACCTTCAGCTTCTGACCTCAACAACTGGAGTTGTAGACCTCAGATAACCTCGCAGGATAGCTCATCAGATAACCAGACTAATTCTGAAGAGATTGACTACATTTGCAAGCACATGCTACAGGATCTGGGCCTTCAAAGAGAAGGGCGCAGATTTGCTTTGACTTGAAAAATCTTCATAAATTTGATCTCTGAAATCCCCGTTCTGGCCACTGAAACGACCATGCAAAGGTATAGTTTCGTCGTGAAATGCTCCTCCATTGTGAAATGCCTCATTCTGAGACCTTGACTCAAATTTTGATCAACAAGTACTGCTCAACAACCGCTTTTGACTGACACAACACTGACCATAGTCCATGCTTGATATTGCCCAAAAACTGTATTTGACATCATTTTAGCAAGGTTTAGACCCTTTTTAAGAAAAATGCCTTAATGAAGCAAAAAAATTGGTTTGGTTACAACAGTATTTAAAAATACTTTTTATAATTAAGCATTTAAAAACACTTTTAAGTAATTATAATACTATTATTAAGTCACCCCTTAAAATAGAAATTACCGAGTCCAACTTAAAATAATATTATTAATCATTTTCCTTGCTTTATCCTTTAGCCTACGAGAAATGAGGATAGGCTAGAGGCCTTCTCCATGTCTCTAGTTCCAAAAAGGGGACACGACATGTGCTCTTGGATGTGACACTGAGGACATATCTTGCTCTAGTGACCTATGCACTGACACATGTTTTTGGCCATTGAGGACCATATCACCATTTTCTTGCCCATACTAGGGGCACATCCCACTTCCTTGATGCTATCTCCAACCCACATAGGCTTACCATGCATTATCATGCTACACATGATTATCACACAATGTATTCATTATTTCTATCCCTTTCCATGATTACATTTTAATCTCTCAATTAATTTACTTGCATGTACAATTTTCCTTCTTATTCAATTCATTGCATCCTATGGATACAACCAATTGAGGGAAGGGGTGCATATGATATAACTAATGTTCCTATGATTGTGTTTTCAAGTAGTGACCAATGTTGCAAGGACTCATTACCATGACCAAACGAAGCATTATCAAGTGGCATGCCTTCCACTTCATGCACATTGTCATTCCATGGCTTCCATGCCAAATGCAATATTTTCATTTTCCAACACGCAGAATATTTCTAACTCACTCATTTCCTATTCCCATTTCTTACAAAATTAACATGCTCCTATTTTGTATGAGATTTTCATTTGTGAGTCAAAAGCTACTAATTGTACATGATCACACCTTGCAAGATCCATGAAGAGTGCATATTAAAGGACATACTTACAAGATCATAACTTACAAGGTCCAATACTTTATATGGATTCCCATTCATATCCTTTGATATCTAAATATTTACTTTACATGTATGTTTGCGAGTGCTACATACTTTGAGATGCATGATCATTTTAGGATTCATGTGTACCTTAAAGTGGGGCCAAAATGTAAAAGTGAAATTTTCACATGCCTACCATTTCCCATTTAGTTTTGTTCCCATTTTGAGGAAATATCTTATACATGTGCATATCAACAAATGGCACAATCTTGTGCAAAGTTGGATCCATTCCCCTAGACTTTTATCCATTCATATGACATATCCCTATACATTTATCCCTACCCTATCCATACACACACATACTTCTACTCATTTGTCTTACCCACCCATTGGTCACACTTATCCATACACCTACCTCCATGTAGATCATGTAGTCATTAGCCACTTGGATCTAACCATATGCCCAAACTAGGAAATTTTTAGAGTTGCAAGGGTGACCCGATGGTCATAGACTTGTCCCCTTCCTTTTCAAAATTCAAAGTCAAATTTTAACTAACTAGCCCCATTCACCTTCCTACCTCAAACCAAATAAGTACATGTTTTCCAAAATGTGATGCTACGTGTTAGTATTTAAAGGCATTCATTAGCATTCATTTTCGTTCTAGAGCATTGGAAACAATTAATAGTGACACATTTTGATTTGGTGCACTAAAAGGAGTAACAAATCTGCATACTTTAGCTTTTGCCTATTGTGTTCAATCTTTCATACACATTTCAAAGGATTAACCTAGGAGAACTTGTCTCCTCAAGACATAATGACAATCCTTCAAAAATATTTAAAAAAGGAAAGGGACACAAAGATGCACCAAAGTGCAAGGACAAATCCGAACTTAGAGGATTAATCTATGACCATGAATCTGTCCTAGACCAATGAACTTGTTCTCTAATAGAGCACAAATCCAATACATATCCTAAGACACTTCATTGCATAGTTTTCTAACTGTTGTACCCCAAAATTAAAATTTTTGTTACACTTAGATATTTTGAAGAAATGAGTAAAAGTCTTGTCAAATCGGTCAAAAAGGTCAAAATTTGGGTGTGCAGGTCTTGAATGAGGGGTTAAAACGCTAAATTTTCAAAATCTGACGATCTGGGTATGCTAAGAGCAGCTTAATCTACAAAACCTAGATCTTAGTTTTTTCATCCCTAAATTTTTGGAAAACTGCTATTTTTAGAAATTTTCTAAAATTAGTAACGTTTTCTGGGTTTTTCTGGGTTTCTCTCGAAACGGATACTGGCAAAAATTTCTAAAAATAGAAAGTTGGTCCAACAGGGTCCGAACTGATTTTGATTGGCTCAAAATGCGTCCATATCAGGCTGGTGCAGTCAGAATCTTAAAATAATCAGTTTTGCCCTACTGGGTCTATTCTGCTTTTCAGAAGCATATCTGGAGCTCCGAGGTCATCAATGGAGGTCATTCGGCTGCCAGGCGTCAGTTTAGCATTCAAACTTTCAGCGGAAGGTGAAACGATGAGCATGCACGAAGAACAAGAAAGAAAATTGAAAAGTCATGAAGATTTTCTAACTCTGCTGAGTTTAGGCGCCCCTGTTGAAGAAAGGCGCTCACTTTTTTAGGTCACCAGATGAGTGAATTAGGGTTTGGACCTCCAATGGAAGTTGCTCAGTATTCAGTCAACTTCGCGATGAATATCCCCGTCAGAGCATCCGACAATCCATTCTCCGACGAATTCGAGTCAAAGTGGAAGATATAGAATGAAGATCTAAAACTCGAAGAAGAAGATTAAAGTAAATTTGTTTTTCTAAGTCTGGAGAAACTAGGCGCCCTAGGTGAAGAAGGGCGCCCAACTTTTCAAGGGTTCAAACAGATGAATTTGCAGTCAAAGTTATAACAAGATGTCTTCAGAATGCAACAGGCTTTCCAGTGAGCTATCCGGCACGACAAACGGAGCTCGCAGTCATCAGATTCAAAGAGTTGAACAGAGGGTCCGATGAGAGTTGAAAAGAGAAATCTGAAAGCAAAGGTGAAAAATGTGAAAAATAAACTAACTCTGGTGAAACTAGGCGCCCCAGCTTGCCAGGGGCGCCCAAGCTTTTGAGGACCTGAAATCTACTTTTTGGCAGAGTTGTTTCCAGAAGACCCCTCCTGAAATCTTCTCAGCTTCGCAACGAGCCCAAACATCCATCAATCCGACGCCCGAAACTCCGAATTCAACAAAGATCACCTGTAGGAGTGAAAGACGTGAATAAAATTGAAAATTTTCTAAGTCTAGAAAAATGGGCGCCCCAGTTGAAGAAGGGCGCCCAAACTTTTGAAGCTCATAATGATGGATTTTGCAGAAGTAGCATCCTGGAATGCCTCACCAAAATCAGTCTGGCTATCCAACGAAATATTCAGACAGTCAGTCGGATCTACATAGCTCCCGGAATCAAAGATTCATCAGAAGATCAAAGGGAGAAGGAAGAACTCGGAAATCATGAAAATGGTTAACACTGAAAAAGTTGAGTGCCCCTGGAAGGAATGTGCACCCATGAATTCGGAGGTCAAAATGAGGTCGTTCGCTAGAGATGCCTCAAGAACTTCTTTCTCAGAATCCGTCAAGCTCCGCCGTGAAACCTTCAGCTCGCCTGTCGGTTTAATTTGTCAACGGGAAATCAGAGGGAAATCAGAGGCGAAGTAGCATGTCAAAATGAAGGAAAGTTGAAAAGGTTAAAATTTTGACTAACACTGGAAGAAGTGGGCGCCCCTGTTGAAGAAAGGCGCCCAAAGTTTCATGCCTTAGAGAAATTTCAAGAATTTTCAAAATTTTCAAAATTACAAGAGAAAAATGGCATCCAAGTTCAAAGAGACTAAGATTTAGGGTTTTGAAAATAAAAGCAAAAAAGAAAGCAAAACCTAAATCAAACCCTAAGTCTATTTAACACTTCTTTTCAATGTATTTTTCATTATTTTTGCAGGTAGCCTTCAGAGGAGAAAGTTGGAGCAGCAAGTTTGAAGAATTTTTGTGATTCAAGAATCCATAGTTGCTGGTTTATATCAGATTTCGCACTGTGCCAGCATAAACCCTTGCTTTTTCATTCTTCTTGTTCCGTAAGATCAAATTTTTCGCTTTTGTGAAGGCCAAGGCTTTCCCCAAATTTCACTATCCGGTCTTTTTGCCTCAAATCTTCCAAGCACGCCAAGAACTTCATCGAAGTTGCAGCAAGTGCTTTATTTTGCATGTCAATGAAAACCTCAAGCATTCAAATTTTCAACCATCTCGGTCCTTTCCAATCAGTCTTCTGAAGAAAACCCATATCGCAACTTTTTTTCAAGAAAGTTCAAAATCTAGGGTTGGCTGCTTTTTCGATCAAACGTTAGGGTTTTGCAAATCTAATCAACTGGGTCCATTTCTAATCTTGTTCTGAACAAAACCCAGATGCCAACTTTTTTCGAGAAAATTTAAAGAAATTAGGTTTGCTGCTTTTTTAGGCAAAATTCAAAATTTTCAAAAAGGGACGATCTGAGTTGTCTTGCATCGACATTCTAAACAAACCCATATCTCGTAGTAAAAAATTTCTCAAAAATTTGTCCGTTGGAGCAATAAAAATCAGCATTCTAAAAATAGAAATTGTTCAAGACTTGTCCGAACTAAGGCGAAGCTTATACCATTCTTCGAAGTTTTTGAAATGGAGTAATAATTCCCCGATGTTTCAAGTCCGGACCAGTCTCTTTCACAATTATATCAAACAAATGAGACAGACTTGCATCATGTCAAGCCGCACTGACCACATACTTTGAGAGTTAAACACTTCAATCAAGAACCTTGGACATTCTGGACTCCTTGCAGCAGCATCAATTCCTATATCAGTTCAGAGCCTTGAGTTCGTAATCGCTTGCATTAAGCATTACAACCCGGCTACTAGGGAGATCCAATCAGTAGACGGTAGATTGATTTGTAGTCTAAAGCCTGATATGGTCGAAAGGTGTTTTTCCATTCCCCCGTGGCCTGAAAGTGTAACTCTCTCAAAGGGTGAATGCGAAAGGATGTGGAATATGCATAAAGATAAATATAGCAAGAAGATTGCACAGAGATGGATGAAAGAAAAACATAAAACATTGCCCAAGAATGTCGGGCGAGGGGAGTTCAAAGACGAGGTTGCCATCATCATCACTTTGCTCAACAGGGTCACTGGCTCAGAAGATGCCACCAAGTTCCAACCTTGGATTTTTTATGCCATACCTCACATCATGAAGAAGACCGAGTTCTATGATTGGCCTACTTTGATTAGTGACTGCCTACATCAGCAAATAACAGAATACTTCCAGTTTCATGTATTCCACATGGTGTCATACCTAGTCTACCTGGTGGCCTATCAAGGTCAATTCAGAGGGTTGAACACTGAGGGATCATTGAGCGTACAACACATATATAACTATTATCCCCATTTGGAATTCACAAAGTCATTGCACCACTACAAAAGGGTGAACGAGGCATTCTTGATGTACACAGTGTGGGACTTAGACAATGAATTGCACGTCCGCATCTCTTCAGTTGCCAGGGCAGCAATGGCGGAGTGGGCGGATTGGTTTATACAATTTCCTACCTTTACCTATCTCAGGGTCTATGGTTATTTAGGTGCCCCGCTCATGTTGCCAAAATATCCGTCAGATGAGGTCATCTTCATGGAATTCTTGAGGCAGACTCACGGTGTCCACACAGTCTTGAGGAATAGAAAGAAACCCTCTCTTCACTTTCCATTAGGGTTGGGTATTTATACATGCAGGACTGCTGCAGATGCCAGGACAATTGGAGAAGAGTTAGATAAATTCAGCCTCAAATCTTATAGCGAGAGACGATCATTTGATCCTCATGGTGTCTACGCTGGCCGATTGGAGAAGAACTATAATCACATAGCCGCACTTGAAGATTTTTGGGCTAACTGTGCAGATGAGTTTGAAGTGCGAAGGCGTAGTTACAGCAGGCTAACTCTCCATTAGATGAAAGACTGCTTAAATGAAGATATAGAAGGGCTCTCTGATGATGACGAAGATGTGCTTCTCCCAATGTACACTCAGAAACGAATCGAGGATCAGCCCTTACCACAAGTTAATTGGGAAAACAAGGAATCTCTTTCAGTCGAAGACAGAACAAGACAAGTCATTGAGCATAGTAAGGTTTTCTTAGTGCTTAAAAGGAAGAACTCCATTCCAGTAGCAGAGCCGCCAAGGATAAATCCTTCTTCTTCCAGAGCACAGTCGAAGGGAAAGGGTAAAAGTCAGTCTCAAGATGGCGTCAAAGGTTGTAGATCAAATAAAAATGTAAAAAGAAGGTTGGATTTCTCAGGCATAGTCATACAGGAGCAGCCTACAGTTGATTCAGAAGTTCCTCCTGACGAGCCCGTACCTCAGAATGAAGCAGAGGAGCCACCTTCAACACATGTTTCTTTACCTTTGACGACTTCTTCACCAATTCACATTGATCTTGATATCGAAGATGATGAAGAGATTGCAGCAGTACCTCCTGAGGAAGTTAGTAAAGATACTACTGTGTCTTGGCTTGAGAACTCCTTAGGAAGGGTTAGGAGAAGGCCTTCATATCAAGTGAGTGTTGATGATCTCGATAACATCTATCAAGAACCTCCTAAGAAGAAGGCAAAGAAGCAAGTTCATTTTGATAGGAATCCTGATAACGAGATAGTCATAGAGACTGCAGTGCCCCCAGAAGATAAGAATAGGGATGAGGTAAATATGGATGATTTCGTCTTGGTCAAGGCTAATCTCGGTAGAAATACCAGACATGCAGATTTGAGTCTCTTCAAAGTTGTATCCGAAAACCTTCAAGAAAGAGTGCTTAAAGATGGAGAAGACAAGGCAGCCCTCAAGGCTGAAAATCAGCAGCTCAGGCTTTTCATTTCTAACCTTGTTCGTGGTTCTTCACAAACAACCCAGTTGCCGCCCCAGATCTTGGAGACACCAGCTGATCACCATCAATTAAGACAGCTGGTCATATGTGGGAAAGAGACTCAGGAGTGGATCGAGAGCTTCATTGTCAGAGGAAGGGAGATCTTGGCACAGATGTTCCAGTTAAGGTAAGGCGCTCATAAGCTACGTCAAGGTATCCAAGGATTTGAACAGACACTGGCTGAAGTAAAACCGAGACATGAGATTATCATTGCTGATTTAGATACGGCTTACAGTTCAGCAGTTTCAAGAGAACACAAGAAACAAATCCTTGCCTAGAGGGAGCGTCACGTTTTCAAAGTTAAAACCTATGAGAGGATATCTAAAGAATTCATCACCTACAGACAAAGGGTGGTTGAAGCTCTTCTTTTCATTAGCGAATTCGTCATAGAGATCCCCTCTCAGTACAGTCTTGAAGATGGTTCTTACGTCGGGCTTGAGAAGGTGCAAAATCAGTTCCAGAGTGTTGTTCACAGTTGCAGTCCAGTTGGCGGAAGGATAGGCCATATTTCAAGAATAAGAAAGTTCGGGATAAAGCTGCCAATGAGGTCGAAGATTTCCTAAGATCTATTGCAGATGTTGAAGATATCCTAGAAAAGCGGTGTTTTGCTGTTGATGGCATACATGCACCGAACCGGGACACAATCTCTAACTTCCTAGCAGATGTGATCGAGCTTTAAAGCAGCTTTCTTTCCCACTTTCTTTCTATTCTTGGCATAATCCTTATCCATTCTTTGAGAAGAGAAAGAAGATAAGATGTAATAGTTGGCATTTCCCGCTTTTTCTGTTTTCTAGGGTTTTATCTTTCTAGATTTAGTAAATAAAGCTGCTGCTGCTCAGATTGTGAAAGCAAGGAGATTTTAGGTTCCCTACTCCTCTGCTTCTCTATAAATAAGAGCCTTTGCTCATTTAGTTTTTTAACCTGCTAGTGAGAACAAAACTACCGGAGCCTATTGTGCTTCATTTGTTGCCTGCTATTGTCTATTTGTGTTAGATAACCAAATTGTTGAGCCTCTCGAGCCACCAAGGAGTTAGTGTGATTGTTGTTTTCTATTGTGTTAAGAATAAGTTTGCAAGCCTCCTTAGCTGCAATTTCTTGTTCAAGGCATGTTAGAAGTGAGCTTTGTTTCAGAGATTTGAGTAATAAAATCATGAGCCTCTTTTGCCTTGGTCCAAAATCTCAGATTTCCGTTATCTATGTTCTACTTTTATGATCTTTATTTCAGCTTGCAGTGAAGTGTGTAGGTGTTCGCTGAAAGAGAGATTATTGAAGTATTTTTGTCAGAAAATCTACCTTGTTAATTTCTAACTTCTCTTGCTCTGCTATTACTTGAGAGGTTGGGAACGTCTTTAGTTTAAGTTAGTCGTAGTTGAACTTCTTATATCAGAAAATCTCAGCTGCGGCGTTTGTGTTCAATAAACCTTGTGCTCTAAGCTGATCAAAAAAAGATAGGCAACATAGTTCTAGTTTACTTTCTTTCAAACACCATCAGCAAGAGGGAGCTTCCCCTCCTAATTT
>VDFB02187523.1:0-30901 GCA_007258455.2 Sequoia sempervirens | reverse complement strand
TTTGCCACCCCTTGATGACGAAGGGAAATTGATACTAGTACCTGAGACTATCCTCGAGATGAGAGAGAGACACCTACGGAGGCGTGTGATCAGGGAATATCTGGTCAAGTGGAGAGATTTGCCAGTTGAGGATGCTACATGGGAGCCAGAGGAGATCTTACAGCATCCAGAGTTGAAATTGCTTGAGGACAAGCAATTTCAGGGAGGGCGGACTGTCATGTCCCCATCCTAGTCAGCGCAGCTGGTGACAAGGTTAGCCTATCATTTCGATCCTCGTAGGCTGACAGGTGTGTGCAGAGGATCATCTGGGGCAGTTGCTCAGTGTTTGGTAGCTCCAGTTTTGCAGTTGTGTCAGGTTGGGCCTTCGCAGAATCTTCCAGTGAGCATTTTCAGGAACTTTCTATTTTTAGAAAGTTAGGTCAGCGGAAGCTGCTATTTCCAGGGCACCTGGTTCAACCATTCAGCTCAAAATTGACCCAGTTCAGCAGTTTGATGATCAGACGGAGAAATAAGGAGTATTTAATGAATTATTAAATATTTAATAATTTGACTTTATATTAAAGTCACTTTATTGAAATATTTAAATATTTAATTATTTGGCTTAATTATAAAGTATTTATTATACTTTATAATAAATTATTAAATGTTGACTTAATGAGTATTTTATATTCATTAAAAGAGGGACGCCAATAATTAATGATTTCTCCTAAGTTTAAAAAGGCGTATTAGATCATTTAATTTAAATGATTATTTTAAAAAGGAGTGGGTCGAATTTCTTCAAGAGCAATATATACCTTCTCAAGGAAAAATCGAACCATTCTGATATTATTATTCAATTTTGTCTTTATTGCTCTGAGCATTGGAGTTTGCAAACCCTAGGGTTTCTGGCAGACGAACGTTTTTGGAGAACGAAAACTCTTCAGAGATCAGGCAGACTGAGGCTGTGAAATACCAGTTGAAGCTTGCACTTGGTGATTTCACACAGGGATCACAGGTGGGATTTATTGATAGATTCATCGGAGATTAGCAGAGATAATCATCTACCTTTTTGAGGCGACTTCATCAGAGAACTTATTTCAGAGATTTGGCATTGTTTCTTGGAGGCCGTACTTTGTCCTTATTGCTGCAGCAGGCTGTACCTTCTGTACTTTTCAGGCCGTACCTTCTCATCTCCAGTGAAACGCATATATTCTTCAGAGTCTGGTGATTCTGGCTTGGGCGCCTTGGTACTGGGGTTGTTTCTTGCCTGTGACTGGAGAGCAAAAGGGATGTATTATTTTCTACATGCATTTATTGCTGCTACAGCCGCCACCCAGGTTCTTCAATAAAATTTCATGTATTTCATTCTTTATTCAAATTTTGGTATTGTAAAAGCTATAAAAAAAATATATACTGGTGCGCCTATGTTCTCTAGGCAAGATCTGAGTCATTTTATGCATTTTGAATTTATTTGGAATTTTTCAAGCATTTATTAGTAAAATCGCAGCTTTAAGTTTTTGGTCTGAAAACCCTCAAAACACAAAAAAACCGAAAATTGCAAAAACAACAAAATCTCAGCTAGGGTTTCGTATTGAGAACTATCAGGGTTCTGACAATGGATTATGTCTCAAAATCACTTCCTCTTTCGTCAGCTTCAGACGGCTCGAGCATCGGGTGAATATTGAGCGAGATATTAATATTTAAGTGATTTAATTAAATATTAATTATTGGGGCATTATAATATAAAGGTATAATATTTTATTATAACTTAAGTGATTTCTGTAAAGGGGGTCGCCATCATCAGGAAGGGGCCATTTTGATTATATTTTATAATCAAAAATTACATTGAGGACTATTGAAATATTAAAAAGAATAAGAAGTCAAATTTTAATGATCCCTATTATTGTGGAATTCGCACTTCTCAAGGATATAGTGCATTTGCCTTGGAATTCGAGCCATTATGCATATTGAGTTATTGAAAATTGATCAACTTTGGTGTGAGCACAAAAACTTAGGGTTTCAGTCTCGAACGCATTGGGGAACGAGCCATCTCCAGTGAGAGCGATTCAGAGGGTGTGAAATAACATCTGATTTATTGCCAGCACAGAGGTTTCTTCATCCAGAAGAGATCATAGAACTTCAGAGATTATTTATTTACAGAGTTTCAACATAGGTTTTCATCTGGGAAGCATATTGCAAATAAGGCGCATCATATTCAAGGGTTTTGACACAGCTTTCAAGAAGCCGTACATTTGTACTTGCTGGTTCTGACAGGGCCGTACCTCTTCAGCAGGCCGTACCACCATTAAAGAGGCGTGTTCTTGACCTTGGTCAAATCGCCTATCATTCTGGCAGGCAGTCTTCATCAAACTTGGCGCCTAGGAGTCTGGATCAGTTTGCAACCATAGAACAAAGGGAGAAGGAAGTATTTAATGCAGCCGTACCAGATCTGTACTTCCAGCTTGCTGCAAAAATACCAGGTTCTTTATATTGAATAATTGCTGATTCATTGTTGCATGTTATCAAATCGTCATTGTAATCATCTCAGAGGATTAATAAATTATCTGGCAACCTTACTCTCAATAGATTTCATAGTTTTCAGAGTTGAAAGATTTAATTTGAATTTATTCAGTATTTCTTTTCAAAAATCGCAATTTTCTTTTATTGCACAAAAACCCCAAAAAAACCAAAATCTTCAGAAAAACAAACAAAAACATCAGATTCAGGAACAGGGGGAAACTAGGGCTTCTACATCCAGCCATTTCCTTGAGGATCGTGTCGGTGAAGGGGATTGGGAAGGGCTCTTTGATTGTCATTGCATTCAAACTCCGGAAGTCTACACATATCCAAATCTATTCAGATTCCTTCTTCAACGATATGACGATAGGTGATACCCAACGACCGACTTCCACTTTAAAAATGACACCTGCTTCTAGCATTTTCTCATTCTCGTCTTGTACCTTGGTAGTGTAGTTCTTATTCATTCTATAGGGTCTCTTCCGTATGGGTTGTGCTCTCCGTACGAGAGGGAACCTATGTACGCACAATTTTGGTGGTATTCCCTTGAGGTCTTTGTACGTCTAGGCGAATGCATCTTTGTACTCCATGAATATCTTGAATGTTGCCACCTTTAGTATGGGGTCCCAATCATCACTGACCAAGGTTGTCTTTGGTTTGTCTTCCTCCCCCAGATTCACCCTTTTCATCCTTGGTTTCTCATACTTGATTATCTTGTCTCGTTCGAACTTGTGAGCTGGTGTATCATCCAGTTTTGCTATTCCTTCTTTGTATTCTCCATAGTCGGCTGGAAATGTCTAGCTGGACATGCCCTTATCTTCTTCTTCCTCGATCTCCCTGATCTGAAGCATGTTGCACTTTGGATGGAACACCTCATAATCTTCCATTTGCCAATTAAATAGACCATTGAGAGATCTCGTCTTCTCCTCCGAGCAAATCTCGAGGTCAAGTATGCCTTTGTCGTTTGGTTCCATAACCTTTCATCCTTTGTCTGCATTTGATTCTCCTCCGTTAGATTCTAATCCGAAGGATGCCAACTCTTCACTCACGGCCTGGTTCTTCACATCAATGACGTAATTCCTCCTGTTGCTCTCGATCGACAGTGTGTTTCGTTTCTAGTTATGGTTTGCCTTGGTAGCAATCAACCACCCTCTCCCAAGTAATGCATTGTATGCCTTCTTCTGTAGTGGGATGACGACAAAATTTAGGGGGAATTGTTGTGTGCTGATCATCACTTTTTGTGCCATCAGTTTACTGAGAGGTTTGATGCTATGCTGGTCGATGCGTACCAAGTGGAGTGTTGGGGGCTAGAGAGTTGGCGTCCCCAGACACTTCCAAGTTTCCTCTAGTAGAACGTTTTCTCCCAAGCCTTTCTCGACAATGGTGTTTGAGAGTTTCCTCCCCATGATTTCCATCTGTACGATGGAAGGCTCCCTCCCAATGTTTATTGCGAGTACCATTGGGTCCATGGCTTGCTCTCCTGACAGCTATGTCATTCTCTCGCTTGGACCTCTCTAACGAATTTGATTGTCTTCAACGACATTGGTGATTGCTACTCTTAGTTGTGGCATCGTCTGCAGAAGATCTATTACCTTGATAGGTACGATTGTGTGTAGCACCTGCCATACTATGTTCTCTGACTCCGATTGCAGTGACATACTAGTTGTTTTGTTGGAGGTTCTCTATTCTTTGGCCATCGCCTCTTCTACTTCCACCCTGGCCTCTTGGAGTCTTTCTATCTCTGTACGAGGGTTTGGGTAAATAGCTTTCTTCATATGCGCTCTAGTAATTTCCAAAACCTCCTCGTCGTCCACCTCCAACATATTTATACCTTTCTGTTTCGGGTAGGCGGTATCTTTGTGATTGCCTGGTCCACACCATTTGCATAGTCTTCCTCCCATACTTTGATTATTTTGGCATTCCCTGGTCAAGTAACCCCATTCGTTGCACTTTCAACGTTGTATCATAGGTCTACCTTTGGCATCATATTGTATTTTGTTTCTTAGTCCACTATTGTTGAGCCGATTATTGTTGCCTCTTTTGTTGTCACGGTATCCTCCAGGGGATGCGTTGTTATTATTCTGTGGTTTTGGTGGTGTAGTCGGAGGAGTTGACTGTTTCCCTTGTGCGAAGAGCACTTGCATGCTTCTTGTCTTCAAATTGTATGCGAACTCCTTGATGGAGTGTCCCATAACTTGGAAGATGTCACAAAATAGCTTCTTTGGGCAGTTTTCCTTGGTATGACCTTTTGTCTTGCATTCAATACACCACAGTTCTTTGGATTCTTTGGAATTCTCCTTTTTCACCTTCAGCTCTTTCATCATTCTCATCATGTCTCCTTTGAGGGCTTGGATGGTTTTTGATTCTTCATCACTACTTTCCTTCGTACTCTCGTTGTCATCTATCCTTTTCTTTCCTCAAGAGGATGTTTTATTCTCTCTCTCAATCTCCATCACCTGATTGTAAGCATCGGTGTACAAGGATGGAGGTACTACCTTCATTTTCTTGCGTAGCAAAGGAATTAATCCTTCGATGAACCAACGCTTCAATCCGTTTGTTGACTAATTCTCCAATTTTACCAACAACTCCTTGATCCCTATGATTGTAAGCTCGTACATTCTCATGTTTTGCCTATTTAGTATTGAATATTTCAGCTACAATTTCGTTATCATCTCTCAGTAGTTTGAATTCTTCTTGGAATGCTCATTTTGGTGCCTCCCATGTGGCTTTATGTGTTGCTTCTAGTTTTGTGTACCGGTGAATTGCTATACCTTTGAGAGCCACTGGGAATGCTCTCAGCAAGTAGTCTTTGTTTTCTTGCTCATTCGCTATCCATATAGTTTCACAATTTTGGAGTGCCTGACCGGATCCTTTGACTCGTTCCCCATGAATTTCGACAGTTTTTGCCTCTCGACACTAGAACTGGTTGGCGGAGTCACTATTTTCCTTCGCCGATGTCCTTGTGCGTTGGACTTGTTTGGACTATTTCGTTCGGTACGTTCCAGTGCCTCTCTTGCACTCACAGCTACGTACGAGTCCACTTGTCCACTCTTAGTGTCCTTGACACTCTGGGTATCCTGGGGGTCGTTCTTGTGCTCCCTTCGTCTTTGAGGGTGTTCGGTTCAAATCCTCAATTCTTGATTCTTCTCTCAATATGGATAGCTCTTAGATGTGGCGTATATTGTTTTCAAGTTCCTTAGTTAATTCATTTTTAGAATCTTTATGTTCTTCATCTACTACGGATGGTTGCTTGAGAGGGACTTGGTTTGTGTCTTTGACAAGGTTTTGGTTTATCTCAGCAAGGTCTTGGTTAATTTTGGCAAGGTTCTGGTTTGTTTCTTTGACTATTTGTTTTAATCTTCTTCGTCAGTCTTCTTGTTCTCTTATTCTCAGTGATCTTCATACTCGTTCTTCGGATGATTCTTGACCGTTTGGGATTTGACTCTTATCTTTATTTGGTTGTACGGGCATTAATTTTCAGAAGTACACCTACGACTGGTGTTGTGTTCGTCCTCCCGTTTGTTTCTCTCTTCATATCGTTGTAGTATTTGTTGTCATCTTTGCTCTCAGTCTTTGTCAGCCCGAAGATCCTGGAGTATGATGAAGTGACGTGTGAGCAATCTCGGCAATCTGTTGAGAAGGTGGTCGACCTTTGGGTTGACACTTAGGTTGTCCCAGATAACTGCTTGAGGGACCTCTTGCTTGAGAGCTTCCCTTCGAATGTGATCCTTGATTGAGATATCCCACAAATTCACGAGATCCTCCATCAACTCGTCTTCTCTTTCTTCGTTGGCTTGTACTATTTCTTTGGCTGGCTGACCCATTACAACGCCATGGCGTCCATCTATGTTGGTGTATCACCAAGTTAGTATTGGCAACGACGCCAAATGTTTACTCGCTAAGTGACTTAACCAATGAATACTGAGTAAACGGAAGTAAATAACAGCAGTAGCAAAACATAGCAATTACACATACAATGCACATAACATAGGATTTGTTTTTTCATTCATTAGATAGAAATTCATTACATCATACATCAAGCTGTGTTGTCCCCGACTACAAATGAAATGCCAATATATATAGTTGGCCAATGTTGGTTGAGGACACCAACCGTCGGCAACTACCCAGCCAAACTAATCAATTGTTGGGGACTAACTCCCGATTGTAATTTTAACAAGTTTTATTTATATATTTATTTATTCATTGACTACAATTTGTGTTGTTACAGCATTCTGATCTTATAATCAGAATATTATATCAGCTTGTTTCAGCAATGTACTTGTTAATTTGCTATATTGTAATGCATCTCATGTATATCTTGTAGACCCTGGATGGTAATACCATTGGAGGATCATATTCTTGTGTGCATTTCATTTTGTAAGATTGGATGGTTTATTGCCAATCATTATAGCATATCATTCAGCCTGTTTTGGCATTGAACAAGCAGACATTATTGATCATTTTGTTTGAGTCAAGCATACACATTTTTGCTAGTGGCTTGCATTGAATTCACCAATTTCGTCGAAGAGGTGTTGGTTAGGTTGGTTCAACCGTCTGTGTACTCTGGTCGGCTTGCCACCATTCATCTTCTTGCATACATCATAGATAGTGGTGTGGTCAAAGCACTATATGCTCTCACCTTGGCCACTCTAGGATCTAGGTGATTAGAAAGTGTGGAGGCATTGCATGTGCATTTCTATATTGCAAAAATATAAAAAGTAGGGTGGATTGTTACAAAACAAAAACAAACTGAAGTGAAACTAAATGCTGATCTCAACTTCAAGTGGCTGGATCAAACCCTCATATGCTGATATAAACCCTCAAATGCATCACGATAGTGGATCTAGCATGTAGACCAATTCCAATTTGATGTGTTTATTGATTTGTGCATGAACAACAATTATGAAACCCTAGAACAACATTAGGTATGAAGTACGCTTTCTTATTTGTGCATGAACAGCAGTATCAAACCGTAGAACAACAATAGATTTCAAGCATGCTTGCTGATTTGTGAATGAACAGCAGTAGTAAACCTCAGAACAGTAATATGTCTCAAATGTACATGCTGATTTATGAATGTACAACAATGTAAACGTTAGAACAGCAATAAATAATGAATATACTTGCTGATTTATGACAGTACAACAATGGAAACCCTTAGAACCGCAATAGAACATGGATGTCCTTGCTGATATATGACAGTTTAGCAATATAAACCCTGAGAACAGCAATAGAACATGAATGTACTTTCTGATTTAAATGAGAACAATATCAAACTCACATTAGATTTGAAAACTCACAAAACCCTCCAACAAAGATTTTATCGCAGTAGGTATGGGTAGCGACAATGATGTACAACAGTGGCGCTGCTAGGAGGTACAGTGGAGGTGTATGGCAGTGATGTTTGGCAGCAACAAACCTTAGATAAAGTCTGATTTTTATACTACCAGAGACAAATAATGATTATCCTCAATTTGGTAGTCCAGACTCCAAACAATGAATATTGACTCCAAACAATGAATATTGATGATGAAAACCAACAACATATGTTGTTAAATTCTGAAAATCAGCAATAAGAATGATTTTCTTGCAAGTATATTTTGATCTAATCCTTTGCAAGCTAAAATCTTCAATAATTCACTATAGAAACATTGTAGCAAGCTGAAAATGACTTCAATTTTTTGAGCACAAATGTGATCCTTGGGAGGAATCACCTTTTATGGACAAGCGTTTTTGTCCTCAAATCCAACCTTGGAAATCAAGAGGGTTTTCATCCTCCAAGATCTTCGAAATGCCAACAGTTTTTTTCCTTGAATGGAAAGATGAACACAAAGCTCAATCTTAATAAAGTATTCAAAAATGCAAAATGACAAGTGATGAATTGTGATATTGCTATCAGGATTCAACCATGTAGTTTTACGAGTCAAACTCATTGACCCATGTTTCATGAGTAGTGGTTCACAAGAACCCATCTCTCATGATAGTGAATGGTCCACTTAGCACTCATTGCATCTAGGTGATGCTCACAGAGGTGAAGCATTGGGCCTTCCCGGGAGGTCACCCTTAAAAAACCTTCAACAAGTGTTGTGCCTCATGAACCATTCATTATAGAGCCCCTTTAGCTCATCAATTGATAAGTAGGAGGTATTTTCCACAACATGCCAAATTGTGATATTGCTATCAGGATTCAACCGTGTAGTTTTACGAGTCAAACTCATTGACCCATGTTTCATGAGTAGTGGTTCACAAGAATTGTGATGATCCCTGCTGGTTCAACTTCAACCCCTGATGCTTAAACTGATTTTTTTTGTGTTTTGTTGTTTTGTATTGTTTTTGATGGTTTTTGCAAATAAAGAGATGGTGCGATTTTGCAAATAAATACTTCTAAAAATCTTAACAAATACAGGAAAGTGAATACTGAAGCAAATAGACTCTAAATCGGTAGCACATGGATTTATTATTATTTCTAGACGATTACAATGATGAATCTCTAACATGTAGACTAAAAGGCAAAGCAATATTTAATATTTGAAAACCTGATTGCAGCCGCCTGTAGGAAGCATGAAATGGTACGGCCAATCCAAAAGGCAGTCTTTCCCCAACGAATTTGCATTGCAGATGCCACTGGAGACCTAGGCGCCCAAGCTGGAGAAACCAGATGATGAAAATACAAGGCGATTTGCTCTGGATGAGAAGTACGGCCTTTGCTGCAGCAAAAGTACGGCCTGTACCAGCAAGTACCAAATCCGTACGGCCTAGGATAATGTGCCAAATTAACAATATGAATAGCCTCTGTGTTGGATTCTCTCCTAGAAGAAAATCGATACAACTGCAGGCTGAAACCCCAACTGAAATCCCACGAATATGCTCTGTAATAACTTCTGAATGAAGCTATTCAACTGACAAGCAATAAATCAGCTGATATTTCACAGCCTCTGAACTGCAATACACTGAAGATGGCTCGTTCTCCAATGCAGACGAAAACTGAAACCCTTGGCTTCATTCTCTGAAGAAGGAAATGGCTAAAATCGATTCTCATATGCATAATGATCAATTTCTTCAAAAGAAAACCTTGTATCTCCTCAGCAAGTCGATTTCCTTCTAAAAGCATCATTTAAAATAAACTTGAATTTCACTTTTAATTTTTCAATAGTTTGGGCGCCCTTTTAATTATAATAATTAATTAAAATGTGGCCCCTTCTTCATGATGGTCGACCCCTTCATTAAGTCACTTAAGTTATAACCTCAATTTACATTATAACTTTATAAGATAAGCTTCAATTAAATTAATATTTATTTTGGTAAATAAATATTAATATCTCTCTCAATATAAGTCCAAATGACAAACCGTCTGAAGCTGGATGATAAGTGACCGGATCTGCATATGACCAGACCATACTGCTAAAAATAGCAGGGGTGCTCCAATGAGTGTCTCTACTTACTAAAAATAGTAAGTCAAGCAAATGATGTCCAAAAGACCCCGAACGAAAGCCAAACTGAATAATTTTGACAACTGAAGCCAAACCATGCCTCAACAAGACCCTCTATCCTCCCTATTAGCCTACGAGGGCCACATAATAGGCTAATCTCAAATACTGAGAGATGTCAACTGGAAGGGGACATTACAAGAACCCATCTCTCATGATAGTGAATGGTCCACTTAGCACTCATTGCATCTAGTGGACCATTCACTATCATGAGAGATGGTTTCTTGTGAACCACTACTCATGAAACATGGGTCAATCAGTTTGACTCATAAAACTACACAGTTGAATCTTGATAGCAATATCACAATTTGACATGCTGTGGAAAATACCTCATTCTTATCAAGTGATGAATTGATGTGATCCTTGACTTCTCCTTTATAGGAGCTTTACTTCAGGCTCTCTATTTTATTTATTTTATGAGTTTTAGTGTGAATTTTGAGTAAAAAATCAGCCAAACAAATCTGAGCCTTGTAACCATGATATTAAGTGCTTTTATAGACCAACCATGTCAAACAAATTCATGTATAAATTTCATGGCATTGACATGTTCCCATGGCTTTGGTGGTGATGTTCAATGTGATACTGCTACTGCTGTGTATAACTAAATTCCTATTTATCAAACATATATTTAATAATTTATTATATAATGATAACCTGCAGTTAGGAAAACATTGAAATAATTATAGTTGCAATCCAAGATACAAATGAAACATTTATTTCATTTATTACAAAGCTTCAAATACATATTTGATGAACTCTTTGGATTTCAGCTCTTTGTTCTCTTACTAATCAAATGCAAGGTATTAAGGCTATGGCTACACTCTAGGAGGAAAACAATGAAAACAATATCAACTGTTCATTCACCACATCCTTGGTTAGAAGCTTGAAGTAATTCCTTGTATCCTTGGTTGGACATACACTACATTCCCCTTTTCCAATGCTCACCACCTTCCTTGATTTATCTATGCAAGATAATCCATCTTACCAAATGTTCAGGTTTACAATGAATAAATAATTTTCCAGGAGCGTTAATCCAATCAACATACCTTTTCAAAATCATTAATTACACCATTTAATTCTTTTAACAATTCACATTTAAGTGCTGTTTCATTCAGCAACTTTTACCCCATTTACATATATCAAAGTGGTATTAATCCTTGTACACATTTGGGTAAAAATTTTCATAGCAATTGCAAAATGCAATGTTATCACGAAGCTATATACTCCAGTTACTCAAGTAAGTTATACAGTTTTATCTTTCATGATTGTCTACTTTTAGCATCAAAGCAGGACTTTTGTTTGGGTATGTATAGATGGATGGACATGTTTTGTGCAGGTCATGAATCTCATTGGTGATGTTAAAGGAAAGGTAGCTGTCATGGTTGATGACATGATTGATACAGCTGGTATAACACATATCAATTCTTATGATTATTTTCTCTTAGTCTGAATTAGATATATCTTTTGCTTGTTCTTAATATATCATGTTTTAAGTGACAAGCTAAGGTTAAGTTCTACTTGTGGTTGGTATTTAGACTAGGCATATTTGTAGCAGCCTATTAGTAATACTAATTGTACACCCGCTAAAAATGCATTCAATTGTGATTTTGAAAGATTGATGGTGATCTGCATTGGTAAACTATATCTGCAACTTGTCTGGATTTCATTTACTATTTAAAATAAATAAATCTAGGTGGGACAACTTTCATATTCAAAATCATAGTGACCCATAGATACTATTATGTGGTCAACACATCAGTTGTTAGGGTTATCTCCTGCCTGATGTTTTGATTGAGTGGGGCTTCAATAGAGGATTTCCTGATGACAGGTACTCTTGCTTTTTTGTTAACTATATTGTTCTATCTGTGTTCATGTCAACATGTAATTCTTGTTGTGCCTATTTTGTGATTTTTTTGATTGATAAATCAAGCTTCTATTGCTATCTACTCTGCTAAAAATAGACAAGTAAAATGAAAATGTCCGTGGGCAGAAGATGTCAGGGCACTAACATTTTCCGAGTTACTATAGGTGCCAAGCACACACTAGATGCCAATATCCTTAGAGGACAAAAGAGCAAATGAAGAAAGAATCCTGGATGGCAAAAGGAAATGAACAAAACTATACATCATAAAATCAATGAAAATCAGCTAACATGTCACACACCAAAATGGGCTACCTCACTTAAACTTGTCCATGTTGGTAATCAGTGGGTCAGATGGAAGTGGGGGTCCTATCCATGATGCTGATGGCCCACGCTATGAACACCATCCTCACTAGCTTCTGTTGAATCATGCTTGTTTAAAACAAATTCAATTGCATCCTCTGCACTCCCATGTCTGCACCAGAACTTTCAGCCATACCATGCACATTTAGTACAATTAAGAAAAGAATGCAATTCCATGAGGGAGAAAAGGGCATTGAAATGAGAGGAAGGCTATGAAAAGCCTCATAAGGAGAAGAGAGGCTATAGGAATTGTTTTAGTTCCTTGTAGCTCATTGTAAATTTTGTAAGCAAATTGTATGCTACTACATGCAACCAATAAAATTACTGTATTTTTTAATTATTATTTCCATTGTTGCATATGTATGGGCTACTAGATTAGATAGTCTTTCAGTAGACTCCTTGATCTAGACTCCATCAAGTAGTATTAGAGCAAGTTCGCTTGCTAGCCATGTTGAGGAAATTGCATTAAGTTGCACGAGATGGTATGAATAAGGTTTCCTTGTTGGAAGGTGTGCTCTAATGAATTTGTTGCAAATATTTGTAATTGCAGAAAACTATGTGCTCCAATGGGTTTTTTGCAAGTGTGAGGAGGCCTATAACTATAGAGAGCTTTGAGGAGGCATGAGAATACACGAGAAGGCTTTGTTATTGTAATGTGTGTTGAAGGCTTTGGAAATTTTGTTGCAGGAGTGAGAAAAGATCTTGCAACTGCAAAGAGCTTTGTGAGAGAGGAAACAGTGTTTAGAGAAAAAGTGTTTCATGTGGGAAAGAGTGTTGTTTGTTCTCCAATATATATAGTAGTGGGTTGAAGTTGAAAGAACATTCTCCATTGTGTGGGAAGTGGGTAGATGGAGTTTTGAGAGTGTACGTCTTTCAATGTCAATGTTGGGTGGAGGGCATATGCAGATTGTTGAGAAAAAACAAGTTGTGGGATGTGGCGTGTGTGAGAATATGAGAGTTATTGTTATTATGAGTCAAGATTGTGTGAGTCTTGTGGTTGCTAGAAATCATTGTCTTTTGGGTTGTGGGTTACAAGTGTAAAGATGTTTTCAGGGAAGAGGAATGGAGTGGCCTTGGTACATATTGTAAGATTTTCATTCGTAGGGGGGAGAGAAAAAGCTTTTGAGAGAAGTTGGGCTAGGATTGACAACATATATGCAAAAATGTTTAGGTGTTAGGTGCCATGAAGAAGAGTAGAGTTGAGACTAGTAAGAGGAGAAAAGAAGAAAGGGAGATGGGTAATATTGAAAACCCAATTCTAACATTGTTGTGTGTACATGTATTAAAGAGGAAACAAAGCAAGAAAAGAGATCCTCATGCAAGAGGGTAATAAAGAAGAGAAGAATGGGATTGTGGCAAGAGCATGTCTTCAAAAGACATGGAGGTGTTGGTGAATGAGAATGTGGATGTGGGAATGGAGTTCCTGTAGATTGAAGTTCTTGTAATAATGAGTAGAGAGAGTGGTGTTGCAACAGAGGTTAGTGGAGAGAGAAGTTGCAACAAAAGATAAGAATGAAGTTGTAGTAGCAGTGTGCTGGAGGACATGTAGACATTGGAGAATGAGCAGCTAAGTGTAGAATAAGAAAATATGGAGGTATTGGTGGATGTTGTGCACTAGAGAACTAATAGGATTCCAGGCATGTAGGGTATGGGGAAGAAGTGGTTAGTGTAGAAGGAAGAAAGAAGAGGAAAATATTTTGAAGGAGATTGGATTGTGGTGGATGGAGATCCACAAAAGGAATAAAAGAAAATGACCATATTTGGTAAAGGATAGTAATTTATCTAGCTAAGTGTTGGAAGAGGCCAAGGAAGAAATTTTTAGATGTACCCATCACAACAATGAAGTATGTTACAATTGTACATTTTTTGGAAGGTTGGTTCCACCATTCAACTCCACTTTGTAAGCCCATGCTCACAAATTTTCTTACCTTGTGTGTTTGATGCAAGAGCATCTAGGCACACAAGCAATCCTACACCAGAAACAGTAGTAGGGTTATATTTTTAATTTTTCTTTAGTCTTAGTGTGTTTATTGTTTTATTGTTTTTTATCAACTTGCTTTCTCAAAGAATTCTACAAGAGGAGTGCAAGATTATTACATATTTTAGATCATCTATAGCTATGCTATAGGCCTTCTTCAAGTTGCTATAAGACAATTTTTTATGTATATGGGCTATTGTAGAAAGAGTGACAGGGGCCGTGTAGTCTGTTATAGGATTTGTGTATTATTGGTATAGGGGGAGAGTGTTTTTTAATATCAAATGCCTTGATGATGACTTCTTGCTTCTCAAGGCTGGGATAGGAATTGTGATGCATATAGGGCTGCTATAGATATTAATGGTAAGTTACATATTGTGCTGATTAGATAAAACAATTATTATTGCTTTATGGAATGTAATCAAATATAAAGGATATAATTAAACTCGTCCACATTGCTAGTGATTGACTTCTAAACAAAAGGGGGTCTTCTTTTGTCTTTTCTATCCTTGACATGCTAAGTTAATTTAGTTTGTGCGATTGTTGTTGCATTCTATAGTATAATCAATACGTAGAGAGTTTCTATGATTTGTTGCAGTTTTTTGTTCCACCTAGTGGTTGATTTGGGGGTTGTGCTTTCATTCCTTCTATTTGGGTAGCTGATGTTTCACATTTCTATTGTGGTAACTGAGTTTTTTGTTTGAACAGGACATTTTATTGTTGGCTGGCTATAATGTGGCATTATTTTTGGATCATTTCAGCTTGATGGGCCACTTCAACTTCATGATTGTTTCTTTGTGTGTTATTCTAGTAAGCAATGGATTTGACGTCCTTGTTTTGTTGGGTTGTGGTTTCTTCTCAACACTTTTTGTATTGTTATCTCTGACATGATTGGCCATACCTTGGCCCTTGATCTTTCTATTGTTGTGCAAACTGTGATCATTCTTTGGCCATGTGGCCATTTCTTTTGGCCATTTTCATTGCTTCTCAAACCATTTGTTTGTTCCTTGACCGCATGGCAATCTTCTACGTTGTTTCATGGCATTGATCTTTACCTTTGCTGTGTTGAAGACTTTGGATGATTCCTTGACAACATGGTAGTGATTCCTTGGTTATTTCATTCACTCTTGGAGGGAGTGTTTAAATTTTGGTTGCATGTGAAATATACCGGACCAATTTTTTCAATTTTTCAAAGACAACTTACAATGAGTCAAGCACCCGTTAAGGTTAGTCAGAAAACCAAAACGTTGCTGAAAGTAACTCTAACCTGAATGTACACCAGGATCCCGAAAGGGCAAGGTGTGAGCATTGGTCAGAGGGTCTCAAAAGTAAATGCTGGAAAGAAACTCTAACCACGAGATGCGCCGGCGAACGACGAGCATTCGGTCAGAGGGTCCCTATCTATTGCAATACTGGAAAGAAGCTCAACACCAAGCATGTGCTACTCAGTCCATGACAGACAAGAGGCGACCATATGGCGGAGACTTTGAATTTACAATTAAAATTAAGAAAATAGGCGGCAAGCCAGCCTCTTCCACTTATTCAGTGGGCAGATACAAACATTGAAAATTGCAAGAATATTAAGATGCTGACAGTACTACTGTACAGCTTACAATATGTGGAAATTGCTTACAATATCAAGTAAATAGAGCTCTTTAACCTTAGCAATGATAAGTATGTCTTTCCCAATGTTTTCCCAAGGATTCCTATCACTTTCCAACACAAGAACCACTCAAAATGCAAACTGATATGACTGTCACAAAGTCTGAAACTGGTAAACAGCAACACAGGAATGGAGTGAAATGTTCACAGCTCTTTCAATTCTCAACCAAATGACCCCAAACGAAGTGCATTAGTTCACTATGACCAAGGCGCCCAAGTAAGAACCAAAGACCAGTCCCAATCTGCAATATTTAATTTAACACAATTCCCAATGCAAGTACAGAAAGTACGGCCCCTTGAGAAGGGCGATTTTCTTCTAGAAAAATCAACTCTCACTTAAAAATTCTGAAACTTAGCTAAGAATGGCGCCCTACCCTAACAAGCTGAAATGTAAAGTACCCACAATGAATTTTTTTGGTATTTTTGAAATATGATTAAAAATGACAATCAGCTACAAACTCAGCAAACTCTGAAAATGACATGAAAATGCACACAACTGAACTATCAATGCAATTAGCTCTCTACAAGCATACCTCACTACAAAATGCACTCAAACACAAGAAATATCTCCACTAGGTGCTGTCTCACAAGCACGAAGTCGAGCCAAGCTAGGAGGCATTCATTCCTCGAAGCAATCCTCTCACCATTTCGGCAGCATAACTTTACTCAAGACGTTGGATGGTGAAACTGAAGACCAAGACCTCCTTTTATAACTTTGCAAAGGCACACTGGAAGCTTCTAGAAACCCTTTTTTTCAAATTTTAAAGTAACTCCTTTTCCCTCCAAGGATGGCGTCCCCTTAGTCTTGAAGCAATTTGACTTTTTAATTAAAATAATCTTCACCAAGGATGGGCGTACCTTTTCATACATTGATTTTGACTTAAGAATATAATGAAAAGTCTTCATGAAGCGCTACCCCTCAAAGACCCTCTTTTAAAAACAACATAAGTTCAATTACTAGGCCAAGGTGGGGTCAACAGCAAAATATAACATTATAATGTGACTTAATTAAAATTAATCCAACTTATCTCCCCAAACGAGCCCCGAAGCCAAAGTTGAGCAATCCAACTGTGCATACTGAAGTAGAAGGTTAATCGAGCCGAGACCAACAAGACCACTGCCAGAAATAGAATTTACTAAAAATAGTAAATTCGTGAAAGTGCTCAGAATGCCAAAACGAACACATCACCGAAAAGCTCACGAAAAACCCAGAAGGAATCCGTAATTCAAACGCCAATCCGTGAGCACAAGAAACCACCAGCCAAGAAACCCTAATTTCACCACCGGAAAGCCTACGGGTCTCCAGAATAGGCTAACGGTAAATCAGAAGAAGTCATGCTCGAGAAGGGGACATTACAGTCCGCCCTCCCCAAGATTGCTTGTCCTCAAGCAATTGTAAACTCGGATGCTGCAGAATCTCCTCATTTTCCCAAGTTGCATCCTCCATGGGCAAGTTCCTCCACTTCACCAAATACTCTCTGATTGTTCTTTTCCTCAAAGAACGCTCTCTGGAATCAAGAATCTCCTCAGGAATCAAAACTAACTGTCCTTCTTCATCCAAGGGTGGCAATTGAGATGAAGCAATAACGTTGTGCCCGAGTGCCTTCTTGAGGCGAGACACATGGAATACATTATGCACTTTGCTACTCGAAGGCAGCTCCAACTCGTAAGCTACAGCTCCCACCTTTCTGATAACCTTGAACGGACCATAGAAGCGAGGCTTAAGCTTCTCCGCTCCACTCTTCTTGAGAGTAGACTGTCTATAGGGCTGTAATCGAAGATAAACCATATCTCCAACCTCAAAAGAGCGCTCAACACGCCGCTGATCAGCGTACATCTTTTGCTGATTCTGTGCAATCTGCAAATTGTTCTTCAAGGATTTCAATATATCTTGACTTTGCTGTAACATATCCTTGGCTAGAGGGGCTTTGCTATCTCCAAACACCAAATCTGCAAAGCTAGGGGCCTCATAACCATAAAGAGCCATGAAAGGTGACATCCTTATCGACATGTGGAAGGAGGAGTTGTAGCAGTATTCTCCCAAGTGAAGCCATTTCACCCATGCCCTTTGCTGTTCTGAAACATAATTCCTCAAATATCCTTCCAACCATTTGTTTACTATCTCTGTTTGCCCATCCGTTTGAGGGTGATAACTAGTGCTTGGAGTAAGCACTGTACCACTCATTCTGAAGATCTCTTGCCAAAATGTGCTTAGGAACTTGCTGTCCCTATCACTCACAATGTTTCTAGGCAACCCATGCAACCTAAACACCTCATGAAAGAACAGATCAGCAACTTGAGCTGCTGAAAATGAGCTGGTAATAGCAAAGAAATGAGCAAATTTTGTCAATCTGTCTACCACAACATAGATACAATCTCTTCCTTGAACTTTGGGCAATCCTGTGATGAAGTCCATTGAGATGCTCTCCCACTTTTGGTTGGGAATGGGAAGAGGTTGCAGCAGACCAGCTGGAAGTGTATGCTCATTTTTATTCATCTGACAAATAGGACACTCCTGAATGTATCGCTGAACTTCACTCTTCAACCCCTTCCAAGAAAACCTTTCTCGGATCTGCCTATAAGTCTTGAAGAATCCCTGATGACCAGCAAGTGGTATATCATGAAATGTCAACAAAATCTTCTTCTTGAGCTTAGAATCAGCCGCCACAAAGATTCTCCCTTTGTATTGTATCAGCCCTTCAACTACCTTGTACCTTTCATCATGAAAAGTACCCTCCATAATGCTGGTTGCGAACTGATCTTTGGCATAATCAGCAAGCAAGGTATTCTTCCAATCAGCAGTAAGCTCACATAATGAGCTCAAATGAGGTCTTCTGGATAATGCATCAGCCACTATGTTGTTTTTGCCCTTGACATACTCAATGTCAAAATCGTAAGCTTGAAGCTTACTCACCCACTTCTGCTGTCTTTCGTTCAAATCCTTTTGATGCATGAAATGCTTAAGACTATTGTGATCAGTTTTGACCACAAACTTACTCCCCACCAAGTACTGTCTGAACTTGGCTAATGCATGCATGATTGCAAGCATTTCCTTGTCATAAATAGAATAGGTCTTCTCAACTCCTCTTAATTTTCTGCTCTCGAACACGATGGGATGCTTATCTTGCATTAAAACAGCCCCAACACCTTCTCCGGATGCATCACATTGCAGCTCAAAGGGCTTGGAAAAATCTGGAATTGCAAGAACAGGACATGAACTCATTATCTTCTTGAACTTATCAAAAGTACTTTGTGCCTTTTCTGACCAGCAAAAAGCTCCCTTTTTCGTAAGGTCAGTGAGAGGAGCAGCATTCTGAGAATAACCCTTAACAAACCTTCTGTAGAATCCACAAAGGCCCAAGAACCCTTTCAAGTGAGTTAAGTTCTCAGGAGGTGGCCAATCAACAATAGCCTTGATCTTTTCTGGATCAACCTTCACACCTTCGGCACTGATGATGTGACCAAGGTAAAGCAGCTCCGTCATTCCAAATTCACATTTGGATTCTTTGGCAAACAAGCTTTCTGATTCTAGGATGTTAAGCACTTCCTCCAAGTGCTTGAGATGCTCTTCCCAAGTCTTGCTAAAAATCAAGATGTCATCAAAAAATATTAGCACAAACTTCCTCAACTGCTTCTGGAAGACTCTGTTCATGCAGGATTGGAAGGTGGCAGGAGCATTAGTCAACCCAAATGGCATGACTAAGAACTCAAAGTGACCATAATGACATCTGAAGGCTGTTTTCTCCACATCAGATCCTCTCATTCGAATCTGATAGTAGCCCGACCTCAAATCTATCTTTGAAAAGAACTTAGCTCCATGTAGCTCATCAATGAGCTCATCTATCCTTGGAATTGGATATCGATTTTTGATGGTGCTTTGATTTAAAGCACGATAATCAACACACATCCGAATGGTACCGTCCTTCTTTACTAGAACAACAGCTGAGGCAAAGGGACTCTTACTAGGCCGAATGAAGCCCATCTCCAAGAGCTCCCTAATGTTCTTTTCGATCTCATCCTTTTGCTTTTTGGGGTACCGATAAGGAGTTGTGATTACTGGCTTGGCTCCTTCCTTGAGCTCTATGACATGTTCTGAACCTCGATCAGGAGGTGGTCCAGGAGGTAAATCGGCAAACACTTTACTCTTTTTAGTGAGTAAAGACTGAATATCTGGAGGATACTCTCTTTTCGTTTCCACTGGACTTGCTGGAAGAATCATGCATTCCGCAGCCCACTCCACTTGGTCATGACGTATCAACCTTGCCATCCTTTTGAATGACACAATCCGAGGACCACCATTTGACATGCCTCTCAACACCACCTTCTTTCCATCGGATTGAAATTTGAGTTCCATGGTTTGCAGATTTAAAGAGATCTCTCCAAGAGATCGCAGCCACTGAATGCCAAGGACAGCATCCGTATCTCCAATACTAACCACATAGAAGTCATCCTTGACTTCGTAATTGCCCAATTGCATTGACATGTTGGGAATCTTCTTGGTGCATGAGATGTGAAACCCATCAGCAACCATAACTCTGAAACCTTCAAAGTCTTCTGTTTGCAGCCCCTTCTTTGCCACCACAACTTCGTCTATGAAATTATGTGTTGCCCCAGTGTCAATTAGAGCAACTATACGCTGCCCCTTGATCATCCCACGAACTTTGAAAGACTCATTCTTTTGGAAGCTCGAAAGTTGAGCCAATGTACCACTACTTTCTTTTTCACTTTCGGATTCTTCTGGAGTCTTTTCTTCTTCGCTGTCCTCAAAATCAGCTTGCTGATCAGAAAAATCAGAATTGCTTTCATCAGCTGTATAGTACTCAATTTGATGGATTTTAGCCCCCTTTGGACAAACATGATCTTGGGACCATTTTTCCCAGCAACGAAAACATAACCCCTTTCTTCGGAGTTCATTGATAGTCTCTGGATCCAATCTTGTGCCATGAGGTTTCTGCGGTTTAAACTCCTTATGGTGAGGCTTTTGATGAAACTTTTTCCCTCTATCACCCTTGTGAAATGATGGTTTGGAATGGAACTTTGCTTTGGGAGCAGCCCACTCCATGCTTCTAGCCTTCTTCATTGCCTCTTGTAAGGAAGGTGGATCGAAAGCTTTAACCCAACCCTTGAGTGGCTCCATCAAACCTTCGCTAAATAGGATCACTAATCTTCTCTCCGTGATTCCAGTGACCATTACTGAAAGTCTCTGAAACTCAGCTATGTAGGCATCAACAGTGCCATATTGCCTCAACTGTGCCAACTCCCTAAAATGCACCTCTGGATCCTTCTTCTCGAACCTCTCAATGAGTCTATTGGTGAACTCATCGTAGGTAGTGATAGACCCATGACCTAAGGTGACTAGGCCATGGTACCACCACTCATGCGCCACCCCATCTAGGTGTAGCGTAGCGAATTTAATCGCTTCTTCTTCAGCCATTGGTCTAAGAGCCAAGTAGTTGTCTAGCTTCTGTATCCAGGCTCGAGCAGAACTACTATCACTTCCATCAAAGTGGGGAAGCGTAACCTTGCTGATAGCTTGATGCAAGTCTCCTTGTGCTGGAGTTCTTCTTTGGTCGTAATTTCTCCCTTGGCCTCTATCCTTCCTTCTATACTCCATGTAATCATTGAAGGACATGTCAAGCTTGACTTCATCAGGAAGGGTGTCATATTCCGTACGACCTATCCTCAATCTCTCCAAAGATGAAGTATTTTCTTCTGGATCAGGATGTGGGTTTGCCGGTGCCAAAAACGTAGGTTTGAAGGGTCTAGCAGAAATGTATGTGTTGCTCATTGAAGGTTGGGCAACATGACCATTGTGCTGGTTGGAAGCACTGTGTTCACCGGTATGCACTGTATTGTTTTGTGGAGTATTCTGACTCATTCTCCCCAACATGAGAGAAAACATATCCAACAAAGCATCCATCTTCTTATCAAGCCCTTGACATAGGTTGGCCGAATTGTCTATACCTTTCCCACTGTCACCTCTGTTGCCGAAAACCCTCTCATTACCCCCTAAAGTCCTTTCACTGTCCCCCATTTCTGTCTCCTGAGAAGACTCCCAATGAGCCCTCAAAACCTCTGATGCTGTCTGACCTTCTGGAGCTTGATGCAACTGTGTCTGAACTGTATCCCTCTTGTAAACCCTTGCCAAGTACCTCTGTTCTCTGTCACTCATAGAATGCTGATTTCACAGGATGGCAGGATGCGTGGCTCTGATACCACTGAAATATACCGGACCAATTTTTTCAATTTTTCAAAGACAACTTACAATGAGTCAAGCACCCGTTAAGGTTAGTCAGAAAACCAAAACGTTGCTGAAAGTAACTCTAACCTGAATGTACACCAGGATCCCGAAAGGGCAAGGTGTGAGCATTGGTCAGAGGGTCTCAAAAGTAAATGCTGGAAAGAAACTCTAACCACGAGATGCGCCGGCGAACGACGAGCATTCGGTCAGAGGGTCCCTATCTATTGCAATACTGGAAAGAAGCTCAACACCAAGCATGTGCTACTCAGTCCATGACAGACAAGAGGCGACCATATGGCGGAGACTTTGAATTTACAAGTAAAATTAAGAAAATAGGCGGCAAGCCAGCCTCTTCCACTTATTCAGTGGGCAGATACAAACATTGAAAATTGCAAGAATATTAAGATGCTGACAGTACTACTGTACAGCTTACAATATGTGGAAATTGCTTACAATATCAAGTAAATAGAGCTCTTTAACCTTAGCAATGATAAGTATGTCTTTCCCAATGTTTTCCCAAGGATTCCTATCACTTTCCAACACAAGAACCACTCAAAATGCAAACTGATATGACTGTCACAAAGTCTGAAACTGGTAAACAGCAACACAGGAATGGAGTGAAATGTTCACAGCTCTTTCAATTCTCAACCAAATGACCCCAAACGAAGTGCATTAGTTCACTATGACCAAGGCGCCCAAGTAAGAACCAAAGACCAGTCCCAATCTGCAATATTTAATTTAACACAATTCCCAATGCAAGTACAGAAAGTACGGCCCCTTGAGAAGGACGATTTTCTTCTAGAAAAATCAACTCTCACTTAAAAATTCTGAAACTTAGCTAAGAATGGCGCCCTACCCTAACAAGCTGAAATGTAAAGTACCCACAATGAATTTTTTTGGTATTTTTGAAATATGATTAAAAATGACAATCAGCTACAAACTCAGCAAACTCTGAAAATGACATGAAAATGCACACAACTGAACTATCAATGCAATTAGCTCTCTACAAGCATACCTCACTACAAAATGCACTCAAACACAAGAAATATCTCCACTAGGTGCTGTCTCACAAGCACGAAGTCGAGCCAAGCTAGGAGGCATTCATTCCTCGAAGCAATCCTCTCACCATTTCGGCAGCATAACTTTACTCAAGACGTTGGATGGTGAAACTGAAGACCAAGACCTCCTTTTATAACTTTGCAAAGGCACACTGGAAGCTTCTAGAAACCCTTTTTTTCAAATTTTAAAGTAACTCCTTTTCCCTCCAAGGATGGCGTCCCCTTAGTCTTGAAGCAATTTGACTTTTTAATTAAAATAATCTTCACCAAGGATGGGCGTACCTTTTCATACATTGATTTTTGACTTAAGAATATAATGAAAAGTCTTCATGAAGCGCTACCCCTCAAAGACCCTCTTTTAAAAACAACATAAGTTCAATTACTAGGCCAAGGTGGGGTCAACAGCAAAATATAACATTATAATGTGACTTAATTAAAATTAATCCAACTTATCTCTCCAAACGAGCCCCAAAGCCAAAGTTGAGCAATCCAACTGAGCATACTGAAGTAGAAGGTTAATCGAGCCGAGACCAACAAGACCACTGCCAGAAATAGAATTTACTAAAAATAGTAAATTCGTGAAAGTGCTCAGAATGCCAAAACGAACACATCACCGAAAAGCTCACGAAAAACCCAGAAGGAATCCGTAATTCAAACGCCAATCCGTGAGCACAAGAAACCACCAGCCAAGAAACCCTAATTTCACCACCGGAAAGCCTACGGGTCTCCAGAATAGGCTAACGGTAAATCAGAAGAAGTCATGCTCGAGAAGGGGACATTACAGCATGCTATTTCTATTATAGCTAGAGATGAGATGTGGACATTCTCCTATTTCCATGGGTTGCCATCTTTTATTTGGCTGGCCATTATCCTTTTTTGTTGCTATTCCTTGATTGTTCGATAGTTATTCTAGGCAACATGGCTTTGTTCTACTTTCCTCCGTAATTTTTCTCCATTCTTGTGCATGCATTTTAATCTTTGGTTGCATGACAACTTTCTTTCTGGCTGCTAGCGACAAGAGTCGAATGCTTTCTTGGTTAGGGCAGCAAATTGATATTTTTTATTTATTTTCTAGTATGGTGAGATATCTCTAGACAAGAAGAGGGGAAATGGACCCTTGTTGAACAAGTGAAGGAAGGGAAACTCCCTTTAGCAAAGTTAAGAAAATAATGTAACTCCATGAGAGCAAAGAGGGGATTGTTATGAAAGGAAGGCTCTGAGAAGCCTCATCGCAAGAAGAGAGATAAGCTACACAAATTGTTGTAGTTCCTTGTAGCTCATTGTAATTTTTGTAAGCAAGTTGTATGCTACTACAATGTAAAGTGCCTTGCCAAAACTGATCATAAACCCCTGAATTTCTGCCTTAGGAATTTTGACAAACACTTATCTTGCAACCTTCTGTCTCGCTGGTAATGGTTTTCAGTTTGTTTCTCTTTTGATTTTGATTGATGCAAGTGAAGCTTAAATGCTTCTCAAATGATGCTATACAACTACCAAATGAATAGAAATGATGTGCAAGATATTTTTGTATTTTTCATTGCATATATATGACTGAAAATGACAACTACAGCTAATTGACAATTTAGCAAACACTTACAATGCAACTACTCAAGCTGATATGAAGGTACAACAACTTGACATTATGTCAAGCAATTTGCAGCCAACATCAACTCCTCTATTTGATATTTGCAATGAGATTACAATGCTGGAAATGACTATAATTGACACCAATATCAGACCTTAGCTCATATGCAATAACATGTCTCCTTCTTACATTGACTTGACTAAGATAGACTGAAATTACAAGCTTATACACCGTCTTGTGACAGCAAATGATTACTACAGACTCAAGACTTCTAAATGCAAATGCATATGTAAAGAGGAACCTGGAAGTGAGATGGCAGCAACATAGAAATATTCAATCCTTCCTGTAGATGACTGATTTGTCCTCCAACTTTGTGCATCTAGCCTCCCTGATGTCCAACGAACTCTCCAAAGACCTGTGTCGATATTCCCTTGCCTCCTGTTGTACCCAAAACCAAAATTTTTGCTTCACTAAGGCATTTTGCTTAATTGAGTCTTAATCTTGTTAAAGTGATGTCAGAAGGTCGTTTTTGGGGTTTTTAAATATGGAGTTGGTGTCAGTGTCATGTAAGTCTGTTATTGAAGAAATTTAAGAAAAGTGAAAATCTGAAGGAAAATCATCAAAATTTTCTATCTCTGAAGAGGGGAGCACATTTTCAAAAAGGCGCTCTATCTTTTAGGGGCTCAGATTCTGTTTTTAGGGTTTGTCACCTCTAGTAGGTATTTGTCCGACATCACGTCAGCTTCGCAATGAGCTATTAGGCTTGTCAAATGGACCTATTTCGTGCAAGTTACGGAAGACATAGCGCAAAACGAGGGAAGAGCCAGAATTGGCTAACACTGGAAAAAAGAGCAGCTTTTGAAAAAGGCGCCCATCTTTTTGAAGTGTTAAATGAAGGTTTTTGGCTAAATGCCACCCAGGATGTTTATCTCACATTCGTTCAAGCTTCGCGATGCATCCATCAGTGGGTGAATCTGAGTTGCGGAAGTGCCTGAACCGGAGGTCAAATGTAGGGTCAAATCTTAGTCAAAATATCAAGGAAAAAGCAAAAGAGCACTTTTTCAGAAAGGCGCCTGAGCTTTTCAAGTCTTTAATGCCTTCTTTTTGATGATCTTAGATATTTAATCTGTTCGTGTTACGTTCAGCTTTCCGTTGCCTGTCTTTGTCAGATCAGAAGATGACTCAGCAGCTTGCAGTCGGAGTTTTAATGATATTTTGGTCAGTTCCAGAAATGGCCAAGTCTGGGAGCGAAAGAGCAACTTTTCAAAAAGGCGCCCTTTATTTTTACCCCTCAGATGAAGTTTTCTAGAGAAATGTGCCTTTGCAGCTGTCATGCAGAATGAAGTCAGCTCTCCAATGAACCTGTGATCCAGTCTTGAAGATTGGTAAAACAAAAGTTATGAAGGATTTGGTTTTCCCTTCGTACGAAACGAAGATGGAGAAATTTGACTAAGTCTGAGAAAAAGCGCAGCTTTTGAAAAGGGCGCTTGGATTTTTGAGCCTTTAGATGTTAGTTTTATGGTCTACAGTCTCAAGGTACCTTTTGATCAGTTTTTATCCTGCTCTGCGATGCACCTGTTAGCCAGCCAATCGGTGGAGTCTGTCAGCCAGAGTTAGAGGATGAACAGGGGTCTCGAAAGAGGTTTAAGTCCAAATTTTCATGAAAATTGGCTGAGTCTAGAATTCGCCTTAAGAGGTCAAAGTTGAGTTTTTGAAATAAGTTTGACTGGTGCGCCTTAACTTGAGTTCTGACTTCAGTTAGACTGAACGATTTCTGGGTTGTCATCTTCAGTTCATATATTGGCATGTTGAGTGATCTTTCAGTTCGCATGTCGAGTTAACTAGTTTGCATGTCCAGTTAACAGCTTTGCATGTTGAGTTAACTTGTTTGCATGTTCACTTAACTGAAGATTATGCTTGAAAGTCAACTTGAGTTTGCATGCATGGCGAATTTTGGTTGAATTATGAAGATTTTGTGAAGTTGGCGCTTCACTTTTTGTCAATTGGAGTCTTCAAAAGGGACGCCATATTTAATTAAAGCATGAATAATGTGAAGTTGGCGATTCATTCATTGTTAACTGAAAACTGAAAAGGGACGCCATATTTAGAATTTTTAAAGATTTAAAGCATGAGCATGAAGTGTGGCGAATTCTTATTGTCAACTTCAGTTTTGAAAGGGACGCTTTAATTCTAAATTGTGAATTTAAAGCATGTGAAGGATGGCGAATTCAACAAAGATTGTCAACTGAAGTCAAAATCGCATGGTGCTTTAAATAAATTTGTCAACTGAAGATTGAAAGGGAAACCCTAAAGCATGACGCCTTATTTAGCTTATTTTAGTTTCAGTTAACTAAAATGAGGTCCAATCATAAGCCAAGCGCCATTTTTCAAGGTTTTATGCTTTGTGCGAATTTCAATGATGAAAATCTATTTATTCAAGTATTGGCGTCCATTATTTCTTCATCTCAAGCTTCGAAATATACTTTCTTCTTGAGCGACCAGCAAGTTAAAGGTGCTACAGGTGTCAGAATTCAGCGTTCTTCATAGCAACGGATTCAGATTGTTCAGAAGAAGAAGATTCAAGACTTTGTTTTCACTTTGCATGCAGGTTTCATCGAATTCCAAAGAAGAGATTGGCAAATTTTCTATAGAAGCAGAACAAGCAAAACTTTCTATCTTCTGTCTTATTTCTTCTATTTCTCATCTTAGGTACTTTCTTCGCATGTCAAAGAAATTCAACATATTTTCAGAGTTTGATCGTCTGGTTTCGCACACTTCAGTATTTGCAGCAAAACCCACGTCTTAGATTTTTTCGAGAAAATCGCCCCGTAGTCTTCATTCTGAAGCTCTGTGCTTTTTTCCGAGAATTTCTTTGCATGTGGGCCGGAAACACATTTTTTCGAGAATCAAGCTATCTGGGTTGTCTTAGAATTGAATTCTGCACAAAACCCACGTTTTAGAAAAATTTCGAAAATTTCTTTCGTCATAGGCTATTTTTAGCCTTGTCCAGAGATTTTCAATTCTTCAGAAAATTGTTCAAGTACATTTGACTTTACAGTCAAAAGTCTTCATTTTCAAAATGCAGTTCAATCTCATTGATTATAAGGCCAAATCGGCTCTTATGCATAATTTTGTCAAAACTTCAGATATAGACCTAAATCATGTTTATCCAGTGGTTAATCTGAGCAGTCTGGAGGGTGTTAGCAGCAATGTGTTGAGAAATCTTGAACGTTCCAGATTGCTGGCAGCGTCACCCATTCCTGTTACTACTTTTGATCTTGAGTTCATTCTTGCTTGCATTAAGCATTATGACTCATCTTCACGACAAATTAGATCAGCTGATGGGAGGGTTGTTTGCAGTCTCAAACCGAAGGACATAGAGAAATGCTTTGCTATTCCTCCTCGTTCAGATAACTTTACTGTGGTTATTGAGGCCTGTGAGAAGATATGGGATGGAGATCAACAACGTTCGCAGAGAAAGGTGGCTCAGAAATGGCTGAAAGTTTAGAAGACTAACATGCCTAAAAAGGTTGGTCGTGGTGAATTCAAGGACGAAGTTGCTGTTTTGATAACTTTGCTCAATCGAGTTACAGGTCAACAGGATGCTAGCACATTCCGTTCATGGATGTTTTACCTAATTTCCAGAATTCTTGATGGCACAGAGCATTTCGACTGGGCTATGTTAATTAGTGATTGCTTACATCAGCAGATTACTAATTTTCTGAAGTATCATGAGTTTCATATGATATCATACTTGGTCTACTTAGTTGCATTCCAAGGCAGTTACAAGCATCTGAAAACTAATGGCACTCTCGGTGTTCAACGTGTTCATGAGTATTATCCTCAGTTGGAGTTCTCTCAATCCGAGAAAGATTTTTGAGCAGTGAATGATCATTTTTCTATGAGGACAGTTAGAGATCTTGACAACGAAATGCACATTCGTATTTCTGCCGAGGCAAAATCAGCGATGGAGACTTGGGCGGATTGGTTTATCCAGTTCCCTACTTTCACATACATCCAGGTTTATGGATATGTTGGAGAGCCCCTGATGTTGCCGATGTATCCTTCAGACAATATCATCTTCATGGAGTTTCTTAGGCAGATGCAACATGTTCATTTCTTTCTTCGCAATTGTCATAATACTGCGGCTAATTTTCCATTTACATTGGGAATTTTCACATGCAATGCGGCAACAGATACCAAGCTTATGTCAACCGAGATAGAAAGGTTGAAACTTAAGACTCATACTGAGAGGCGTTCCTATGATCCTCTGGGTCATTATGCAGACAGGTTGGAGCGAGGGATTGCACATAAGCCAGCACTTGAAGATTTCTGGGCTAATTGTGAAGATGAGTTCGAGGTTCGTCGTCGTCACTATTGTAGACTCACTATTGGTCAGCTCTCTGATTACCTATCAGAAGATGTTGATGGTCTATCAGATGATGATGGAGAAGTTCTTCTCAATTCATATGTCAGAGATCAAATTGCTCGGCAGCCACTTCGCTCATCAGATTGGTATGCTAAGGAGAATACTTCTATTGAGGAGGTTTCAAGATCGGTTATCAAGACTAGCAAGTTGTTCTTGGAAAGTAAACGAAAGCGAAAGTCAGTCCCTGTGACAGAGCCGCCAAAGGATTTTTCTTCATTGCCTTCTACTTCTAGGTCAAGACCTCGGGTCAAGGCTATTGTGATACCTCCAGAAGGAGTTAAACTCAGTGGAAACACGGGGAAGAGAGCTACTGGTAAGAGGAAGCAGAAGCAAGTTGAGAATGTACCTGAGATTCCAGTAGAGACAGTTATTCAGGCTGAACCTCACATTGAACCTCCTAGTTCGCCTCATGTGCAACCTATTGACATAGATTCTGAGCCTGAGACACCAATTCAAGTAGGATCGGAGAGAACTGAACCACCACAGGTTGATACATCAGGGATAGTCTCTCCTCGAATTGAAAATATTGTTCAGTCTTGTTGGCTCGAGAGGTCTTTGGGGAGACAGAGGCGAGAACCTTCATATAACCTTGATTTATATGAGTTCGGTGAACCTTATCAGAGAAGGTCGAACAAGAAAATCAAGAAACAGGTGCATATTGAAAAGACTCCAGAATCAAAGATTGTTATAGAAGTTGCTGTTCCTCCAGAGGGTAAGAGCCTAGATGAAGTCGAAGTTGGTGACTTTACATTTACTAAGGCAAATCTTGGTAGGACCACTCGAGAGACAGACGTGACTCTTCTCAAGATTGTCACCAATAATCTTGAAGAACGCATCACGAAGGATGGAGAGGATAAGGCATTGCTTAAGGCTGAAAATAGTCAACTTCGTCAGTATATTTCTGATCTTGTTCACGGAAATTCAAGTAGAGCGCCTGTTCTTCCTCATAATACACCTGCAGAACAACGAAAGCTAGATCAGTTAGTCAGTCATGGCAGACTTTTGGACAACTGGATTGAAAGTTTAGTTGCTACAGGTCAACGTCTTCTTGCAGATTTGTATCAGTTGAGGAGTGATGCACATAAACTTCGTCAAGGTATTCAGTTGCTCGAAGTTTCGGTTGCAGAGGGTTTAGCCAAGGATTGTGTTCTTGTGTCTCAGTTGTCAGTTGCATACGATGCCTTGGAGATTGATGAAGATCAAGAGAAGGTTTTTACTTGGAGAGAGCAGCATCTTCTCAAAATGGAGATATGCGAAAAGGTTTCTACCAAGTTGTTTTCAATAAAAGATGATGTGGTTGGAGTACTTGCACTTGTCAGTGGTTTTGTTGTTCAGATTCCATGTCATTATCTTCTTGAAGATGGCACGTATGTTGAGTTGGACAAAGTACAAGTTGAGTTCGAGAAGCTGATTTATGATAGCCTTGAGGGAGAACCTGTGGCGCCTAAGTTGGAGAATATTTCAGTTATTTCAGCTAGTCTTAGAAAGGCAACTGAAGATGTCAGAGAAGGCATGCATACAGTCAAGGAAAGTGACAGAGAACTGAAGAAACAGACTGTTGTTTTGGATAGCATCAAAGTGCCTGAAGACAGAGAGATTGACGAGTTCTTGGTCGAAGTGTTAGACCGAGATGACATGGAGTGATCTGCCAGTTGGAATCTACAGTTAATTTCGAGGGTTGAGTCATGAGCAACAGTTAACTCGACTTTCAGTTTTGAGTTCACTTGCTGATTTCACACATGCT